>JADRCD010232377.1:0-14010 GCA_019843815.1 Montemys delectorum
ATAACACTCAGCAAATAGCCCCTTGTTGACTGAGCCAAACCCCCAGCTCAGAAGAGAATGCTTCTGGCCTTGACGTCTCCTACCAGGAGGAGTCTAAGGGTCTTCAGTTTTGTACAATGTAAACACACTGGGCTCCGATTGCCTCTGTGACTTCTATTTACATTGCACAAAACCGGGGAAGTTGGGAGAATTGAGAGGAATGAGCACACAATAGCCCTGGGCTTTCAGACCTATGTGCTTACACCTCATAGAAGAGACACTGAGAGAGAGGGCAGCTTGGCTTGCTTCAGAAGTCTCTATGATTGAGCTTGGGTACTCTGGCTTTGAGACTCAAGTACTCTTTTGTCTTGGGCTCCACATCAGCTCCACACCAAGTTTCTTCATTACTTTAGAGTGATTGATAAGGTTCATGAGAATTTTTGTATGTTGTAAAGTAGCACATCTGCAGTGATTTCTTAGGGGCTTGGGAAACGGTTCCGTGAGCAAAGTGCACGTTGGGCAAGTGTGGGGGCCGAGTTTGGATTCCCAACACCCAGTACAAAGCCAGGTGAACACTTGTCACAGCACTGGGGAGGCAGACTCAGTGAGTTCCTGGTTCATGAACAGAGACCCCTCGTCTCTAAACACAAGGTGGAAAGCAATATAGGAAGACACCAAATGCTCACCTCTGCCCCCTGCCCCTGAAAAAAAAAAAAAGCTAGATGTGAGCGCACAGTCCAGGTTTTGGCCCCATATTGCCACCTCAGTGTGATGAGATGGGAGAGAGAGAGAGAGAGAGAGAGAGAGAGAGAGAGAGAGAGAGAGAGACAGAGAGACAGAGACAAAGAGACAAAGAGAGACAGAGAGAGAGACTGAGGAGAGAGAAGAGAGGAGAGAGGAAGGGAAGGAGAGAAGGAGAAGAGAGAGAGAAAGGGAGAGAGGGAAGGAGAGAGGTAATAACCATTAGGCTTCAAGTTCTACCTGTAAGAATGCATCATGGGTCTCAACAGGGAAAGGCCAAGAGTCTGTGCTGGACTCTGCCTACTTCCAACCTGCTTATATTACAGCATCTTCAGAGCTTCGATGTCTGAGAAGCCAGACCAGGAGGATGCAGCAGAATGTCCAAGGTCCGCAGCTGGTGAGATGGGTGTAATCATATTCCTCCAAATGACCACATCCAAGTCTTTATCTTCTGTCTTTGAAAACATAGCTTTATTTGGATATAGAGTTTTTGCAGACACAATCTAGATAGGATGAGATCACACATGCCTGGACCCTCTCACCCAGTGACCAGTGTCCTTACAGGAAGGAGGGGAGTTGGACACACATAGATTGTGCCACCCAAAGATGGCAGTAGAGTTTGGAATGTGGCATCTACAAGCCAAGGCATGCTGGCTCAGTTAGAGCTGAGAAGGGACAATGAGGGGTCCTCTCCTGGAGCTCTCAAGGCACAGCCCAGAGGATGCCCCGACCTTGGGGTTCTAGCACAGAGTTACAAAGCAATAGGCTCCTGTTGTTTTCATCCGTTTGCAGTTATCTGTTGCAGCATCCCAGGGAAGACATCCACAGAGGGGCCTGGCTTGCCTTTCCTGAGTGTATCCTGGAATGCTGCAGAGGGAAGTAGGATGCTGTGTTCATTCAGCTGCAGGGCTGAGTGAGGAATGAGGCACAGGCTTGGATGCTTGAAAGGAAATCCACATGGGGCCAGGGGGCAATCTTCAGGAGGGAGGTGTGACTCTCACAGCCAAAGTTTGGAGCCAGAGAAGTGGGTATTGAAGATGGAGGGACCAATCAGCTGTGATCAGGGAGGCAGGGGTGATGAACTTCCCTCCTACTTGCTGGGACCTTCAGAATGATCAGAATGGAGCAGAACCTGGAGCCAGAGGCCACTGGTGTTGAACCCAAGGAGGGACCTGAACTTTGGTGTCATGATAAGGAGCTCTGGAAATAGGACAGCAAAGGTACAGGAGTGCAGGAGAAGGTTAGCTCTTCAAGAGACAGTGAGGATGAAGGGCGTGGTCATCCCTGTGGCACAGTGGTACCCTGAGAAGAGAAGATAATCATGCATTTCCTTAAGTACTAGGGTCCTCAAAGGGGGGGGGGTAATTTAGAGGTGGTCAGGGGCTGGGAGTCCAACACTGCTGTTCACAATCATGATACTGAGAACCAGGGACTTGGGGGTGACTGAGGGAGGAGGGAGAGGAAGAGGGATCAGAGACATTGACGCAGAGACATGGCCTCCGAAGGGAGTCGTTGTTGACATATAAAGCAAGCATGATTCTCTTGAGGTGGCAATGAAACCCTGGAAGGAGGGAAAAGCTACATGAAGCTGTGACTCAGGAGCCAAGCACGCTGGTCCTCTCACCCTGTGGGCGGTGGAGTCACATTGAACGAGATGAAGGGGTTAGAATCTGAGGCGTGTGCGTGGGAGGCTGGCTGCAATCGGGGAAAGAGTTAATAATTAAACTATTTGTGCTACTGTGGCTGGTCCAGGCTGGTGCAGGGTCCCTGGAGCTGACCCGACTCTATGCCCTCCCTACCCCCTCCCACCGCCCCCCTGCCCTCCCCACCCCCGTTGGTTGGTATGTGACCCACAAGGGAAGATGACAGGAAGCTCAGGCTTGTGGGCCCCAAGCAGTCTGAGTTTTGGAAACTGCCAGAACCGGAAACTAAATGAGGTTGATTAGGAGAAGCAGTTCGGCTTCACTTTAAATGAGGAGAGTACGAGGTGAGGGAAGGAACCAGTCTCCGGGGAAGCAGGGATGATTTGTTCTTCTCCAGTGAGGAAACTGAGGCTCATGGAGGTTGGGCAGTGGGAAGGGGTGGCTGAGTCATGAAGTATGCCTGTGCCTCCCACTCCTGTGTGAGCCTCCACAGCTGCCCTGACTTCCTGGGGGACCCCTGGAAGGTGTGAGCAAAATGATGCGGGCTCCTAGACAGGAAGCCCAGGGAGGCTCCCACCTTGGCTGTGTCACTGTCTCAGGGGATTTTTCTCAATCCAGTTGGCCATCAGGACCTATTTGGTGACCTTGACAGCTTGTGGTTTCTGTTAAAAAGTTAGCTAGCCATCCTTTCCCTACAGGTAGGGAGCTATGAGTCTTTGCTGTCTGTGGTTTGAGTAATTCTTTTTGTTTGTTTGTTTGTTTGTTTTTTTTTTGAGAAAGGGTTTCTCTGTGTATCCCTGGCTGTCCTGGAACTCACTCTGTAGACCAGGCTGGCCTCGAACTCAGAAATCTGCCTGCCTCTGCCTCCCAAGTGCTGGGTTTGAGTGATTCTTAAAGGTCTTTTTGGTGGGAGCAGCTGGGCTCTGGGGTGAGAAGTCCCTGGGAGATGCTGACCAGTGGTTCCCTGGTGCCCAGTGGGCTTCATTCCTCTGGGCTGAAGAGTGCCAGAGGGCATCATTGTCCAAGTCTAGCCTTTCCCCACATATCCTGAGATGGCAGAGTCCCTATCCTGGTCTCAGGCTTCCAGACACCCTTTTACATGTATATCCTAAATGGCCTCCCATCCTTTCTTTGGGTCAGTGCCTAAGTGATGCTGCTTTGTCAGAGAAAGAGACTTGAGTTTTGGAGGCCCTTGGGTACCCCTCAGGGCTCCCATCCACCCTGGCTTATTATTTATTATCCTATCTGGTCACCTCATTAGAGCCCCCAGGATAGCCTGGGTTGCAAGGGAATTTAGTGTCCTTTCCCATAGGGTTCTTTCTGCCTGTGGTGTTGACTGTAGATGAGATGGTACCTTTCAAGGACCTACTGAGAGCTGAGAGAGCTGGCTTCAGCATGAGATGCCCCTGGGGACTTAGGGGGAACAAAGATAGGCAAGGCCGGCCAGTTCCTCCCAGCGGTTGAAGGCCTGGGAAGGCAGTTGAGCTTTGAGGAGAGGAGGCCTGGAGGGGCTCATACAGGAGATGATCCTTTGTGGCCTAGAAAAGGGGCCAGGCCTGTACAGAGGTGCTGTGTGTGTGTGTGTATGGGGTGGGGCGGGGCTGAGGACAAGGGTTGGGAGGTGCTGCGGCAATGTTGAGACCATGCAGCTACAGGGGATGGAGAATGACCAATCTTGATGGTCCCACTCGGTTCTCTTATTCCAGGGGTGTGAGGTGGAGGGGCCCAATTAGCCATTGGACTCTGAGGTGTGAACCCTCCTCTCTTCTTCTAGAAGACAATGTCTACGAGGTGGGGTCTGCCATGGTGATACCTTAGTGGCCTCAATACCTTACGCTCTGAGGGGTACTCTGTGCCGTCGGTGGCCTGGGCTTGCTGAGCCTTGGAGACTCTGGGTAGCTTGTTAACTCTGTGTGAAGGAGTTACTAGGATCAGGAAGGAACCTGTGATCCTGTGAAGGTGCCTTTGTGAGGCTGGGAGTGAGCACAGTTAATAAGTGTTAAGCAGTGTTCTGGGATGGCTGGGGGGAGAGAGACCACAGGGCAAAATGGGCAGATCAGTGCCGGAGGCCGAGGGCAAAGGCCTTCTGGGAAAATCTTTACCTTCCTACTTCCGAGTAAAAGGGTCCTAGTTCACAAGGCTCCCCACCAAGTCCCTCTCTGCTCCAGCTGTGAGGTCCTTCTCTGCTCCAGCTGTGAGGTCGTTCTGTGTCTTTGGGGGACTTTAGTCTGTACTCATGAGCAATGGGATGTTTTAGAACATACTGTTCATGTGGGGTGAAGGCAGTCATGTGTAGGCTCATCCCAGAATAAGAGCTTTTTGGAGATGTCTTCAGAAAAATAAAATTGGGCACTTCAGTTTGAAATCAGTAGAACTGCACACAAATCTCATTTATTCCCACTTACCATCTTATTTAATGTAAAAATCCCATTTCTTGAGCCCTTACAGATACAAGTCTAGGCCAGACACAGTGCTGCAGACCTTTAATCCCAGTTCTAGGGAGGCAGAGGTAAGCAGATTTCTGTTGAGTTTGAGGGTTGCCAGGTCTACACAGTGAGTTCCAGAACAGTCAGAGCTATACAGTGAGACCCTGTCTTGAAAACAAACAAACAAACAACAAAAAGTAAATCTGTAAATCTGCTGCCTGGGAGGTAGAGGGGGATCTTCTTCCCACCCACCCATCATGGACGACCAGGAGGGCTATTAGAACAGGCCTTCTAGGAATATTGATGGATTGGCTCCCTGACCCAGGCAGAAACTACAGGTCTACGGTCCTCTGGCTGAAACAAGGACCAGGGACATTCACACCTGGGGATTCACACTGACAGAAAGAGCAGACCTCTGGGGGCTTCTATATTAGTACTGATGGCTCTGGGAAGAAAGGGAGATCTGAAGTTGACACTTTTCTCACTTTAAAAATTCATGCTACCAAGTGTCAAGTAGAAATTAGAACCATGCTGACTTCTGGATGTTCACACACCTAAAAAAAAACCCAGAGGTGACAGGCAGCACTTTGCAACCCCATAAGGCTCGTTCACAGGCGGAGCATCTTAAAGATACAAAGAGACAAGAGCCAGGGTTCCAAGTATCATCTTTATCCTTGGCTAGCTCTTCTTTTCACATCAAGAGAAAAGCCACCAACCCAGAGTTTGAAAAAGAAGGGCTGATGCCTTATTTTTAGCCTAACATCTATTTTACCTAAACCTCTACTCTTCAGGGATAATAGTTGGGGGCTGACTCACTCTACCTGTGTGGCTATGGGTATTGTCATCTCCATATATTTCGTCAGTGCTATACAAGGCTGTCGTGGTGGCCAAGGTTCACTTCTGTTCTGGAAATCACCTTGGGTAGTTAGCCATAGCTACCCCTAAGGGACATGGAGCTGAGACACAAGCCTGAATTTGCCCCAGTGGGTCTCCCAAGGCTTTTTATCTCCCAGCTACAACAGCCAGAGGCTGAGCTACACTGGCTCAAAGTTGTGTTTGACAAAGGCTGTCACTGGGACATGGTCCCAATTTTATGGAGATATGAACATGGGCAGCTTAAATTGTCAACTTGACAGAGCCTAGGGTCGTGTGACAAGGGCTATTCTGCATCGGGTGGGCCTGTGGGTACACCTGGGGTGATTATCTTGACTGCTAACGGAGGCAGGAAGACCTATTGAATGTGTGTGTGTGTGGGGGGGTGGGTAGCATTTCATGGGCTAGGCTCTAAGTTAAGAGTGAAGAAAGCTAGCTGGGCCTAAGCAACATGCAAGCAAGGACACATGTATTCTCTTTTTCCTTCTACCGTGGTATGGCAAGGCAGATGCTTGAGTGTCTGCCTTGATTTCTCTGAACCGACGAGCTGTAACCTGGAATCATAAGCCAAAGCAACCCCTTCTACCCCAGCTGCCTTCTTTTTAGGATATTGGCCACAGAACAGAAACAAGCTACACCAGAGGATTAAGTCCACAAAGCCCCGTATCCACCGGGGCTCTCACGAGAAGCAACCATGACTCCTCCATCTACTTGTAGCTTGAGGTTCCCTCTTCAAAGCTTGGCTCAGTTCCCCAAAGCATGGAGCTCCCCTGTTGCTAATGGCCAGGACACCTGCCCCTCAGTCATCCTGCCCCACCATGGCTGGTTCCCTAGTTCCGTATGCTTTGATGACCAGCTGTGGTTGGTGCTCTGGCTTTGGTTTCTGCATCTTTCTGGGATATGCTTGAGTTAAGTGGAATTGTGGGAAATTCACATTTCAGAGCAAGATTTAATTAGAGGTCTCATGTTTGCAAAATGAAAGCAGGAAAATTGAGTAACTCTGATGGATAGAATGTTATCAAAGCAAAGCAGCCGTGATGGCTGCCCACTGGGCAGGGCTTGTGAAGCTGATGTCTCCTGGTCCCACATGATCTCTGATTCCAGACAGGCTTTAGGTTGTCTCTCTGCCCTGTTCTCAGAGGGAGAAGAGCGAAGAAGCCCCAAGGATGACCCTACAGTACTATACAGGGTCAGAGGTCAGGATTTGGCTCCAGGATTTGCCTATCCCTCAGCTGGTCCCATGATTCCTGCCTTCCTCTCTCACAAGGGCTCCAATCACCCTCTGGCTTTTGTTAGGAAGTGTTAAGACATTCTCTGAGCCTCAGTTCCTCACCTGTAAAACAGCAAAGACAACTGTACATCAGAAGGCTCAAGAGAAGATGCCAGGCATCGCACCCAGAGCCTGGCATTTTATTATTAAGCGTGGGAGCCTAAGGGCATGTCACTTTGTACTGATGTTACTGCTGTCCCTCTTGGCCTTTTTTCCCTGATACTGTCAAGCTAGTCTGGTGGCTCTCTGAGCTTGCTCTGTGGTGCCTACTCTGTTGTATCTGAGGGTTCTTCACAAGCCTACTCTATATGGCTATCTCTATTGCTGTACCTCCCACCCCCCAGGCTGGCTTGGGACAGCTCTGGAGACGAAGAGGGAGGGAACCAAAGACTTCATGGGATGAGATGCTGGGATCCCCAGTGGCATGATAGCATTCCCTTACCCAGGTGCTCTCAAGACCTTCGGATGGTGTCTGGGCTTGGTGTGCCTGGTTGGGTCAGGACAAGATCTTTGGTTCTGGCTTTGCTAGGAACACATACATACTGATAGCAATTAACACTCTCCCAAGTTCAAGGCTTCTTTTGAGTAAAAATGTAAAGAAGAAAATGTCCTGTATTTGGCTATTTTATGGCAACTGTTAGTTCAGGGGGACACTGGGTACTCACATCCAGGAGTGAGTCTCATGAGGTTGAAAAGATGACAGGTTGTGGCTCACTTGCCCTACAGGACACAAGCAGACCTCTCAATGGTCTTTGGAAAGCAGGTACATGGGGAAGAAACATGTTCCTACTTATGGCTTACACCCATTGAAAAGCTGCCCCATGTCCTGGCTGACCCTCAGTCACATGGGGCTCATCCCTCAGACATGGCCACCGTGATGGTTTCCTGGCTAGGACTGATCTTTCTTGGTTAACAAGGCGATTGGGGATGACAGGGGCATTTTCTGGGCTTGACAATCATATTGCCATGAGAATGGCCTTTGGTGACTCTGATGTCACAGAAGCTCTTGGAGTGGGATGAGGTCAAGCAAACCATGAGACCCAGAGTCCAGTTTATGGTTGCTCATTCCATGGTGGGCCACCCAAAAAGCTATCCAAACTCTCTTTCCTTTGCTTGTCTAGGAGTCAGGTCCCCAAAGTCTGGAGGTTCCCAGGGTAAGTGAAGCCTGGGCTCACCTTCCCTACTTCCTGAGACTGAGGGTAAAATCCTCCCATTATGGTAAAGTATGAAGCCATCCGCCATGAGCTGAGAACCAATCCCTGCTATAGGGATCAATGCCAGGCATGGGGACCTGGCCCTGACCTGAGCCTTGGGGAACTGGTTTTATGGGGGCAGCTGAGGGGGGACAGGATCTGCTCTGTTTGCCCACCTGCCTGGGTTACTGTGAGCCTGACTCAGGTCACTAAGGTCTTATCACACCACTCCCTTCTCAAAAAAAAATCCTCACCATTTGGGGTTATCTCTTTTAGTTTTATTGCTATTTGGTGAAATAACTGTGGCCAAGGCCTCGTAGAGTTAAATTATACATTGACTGACATCTCTGTCTTACATATGCATGTATCTTCTCGTGTTCTCTCCAGGCAGACAGACCAACCAACAGACAGACCAGGGCATTGTAGTCACCCTCCATGGTAGAGGCCTCAGGCCCAGCAGAGCTGTACTCTCCCTGATCCTAATACCATGGCGGGTGGGTCCATGGCCCAGGCTAAGAGACAGCTTATGGGCTGGGCTAGACTGGGTGAAAGTTGACGTATCCCAGTGGAGTCTATGTTTCTCTTCAGTCAGGCTAGCTCTACTTCTCTGTCTTGTCTGCTGTAGCTCCTCATAAGAGTTTATTTGAGGAAATAATTTGATAGCTGGCTATTGTTGAAAAACACTGGTTTTCCAGTCATGGGGTTAAGGCCTCTTAGGAGTGTACATTTGGCCTCCAGTCTTCCTTGAATGATAGATACAGTGAGGGACTGAATGTGAATGGGCCTGGAACACTGAGCTGGGGCTTATGTGTTGGGGTTGGAGAAGGGTTGGAAGACAGTGTTGAAGGAGAAGGTGGTCCTCAGTGGCCCACCAAGCTGTCCACTCCCAACTCCTGTGTATCCACCAGACTACACCATTGCGTTTTTCTAAGGCTGTCTGCAGTCCTACCAACGGTTCCTGGAAGCATTAGAAAACACAGTGGCCTGAGAAACAGGGAGGAGCGGTAGGTGTGGGGTGAGCGGTGGTTGGAGTGAGAGGCTGTCTGTGTGTGAGAAACTGCATGACCCCATGATCTACGTCCGCGCAGCACCCGAAAGGAAGCTGGCTGTGGGCTGGGACCACTATGAAGGACCCTATCTCAGGAGGCATTTGTTTGTGCACTGTGATCTGGATGTGAGCTGAGCCCCCAGAGTAAAGCTGGCTCTGAGAGGGTCTTGCTATAAAGATAAAGAGCTCCTGCCCCGGAGGAGGGTTGTACACACTATCTGGAAAGCTTGGGGGAAAGAGTCTCTGTTTTCAGCCTATGCCAGGCTGGACTCCCAGCGGGCAGACTTGGATTCATCTTGAATGCCATTAGGTTCCCAGGTCATAATCGAGGACTAAGGCTCAGGGTTGAAGTCTGGGCTGTGGAGACATCTGCAGACATTCCAGGCACAAGCCCAGCCCTCTCTTCCCCTTGGAATGGGCTTGCCTCAGACATCCTTTCTAGCTCTCATCCCTCAGGGAGGTCCTTATTGACAATCCATTTAATGTTCAACCCACCTCCGCCCTCCCCACCCATTTGACTTCCCTCATGCCTCTTCTCCCTGTGATCTTTAACCTACTACGTAACTTATTTATGTACCAAGGCTATCATTGACTGTCTGTCTCTCTATTCAGAATGTAGGTCCTCAAAAGTGTTTAGTGGAAAAATGAGGAAATGAGAGCCCCAAGTCTGGCTCTTGGGACAGAGACAGTCCCTCTCCTACCTCTTGTAAGGAAGAAAAAAAAGGTTGATTGTTGGAAACACAATGACTCTGCCAAAACAGCTAGAATCAGCTCCATGGTCGGGAAGGATTTTCGTCGAATTCTGGTGTTCTGTGGTGATAAAAAAAAAAAAAATGACTGATTTGCCAGCAGACGTGATGACGAAGGCTACCTCGCCATGTGGAGGTCATGAGTGTCCCTACCTCTATCTTGTCCCCAGTTTATCTGTGGGATTGACTCCCCTGCTCTCTTGACGAGGAAACTGAGGCTCAGGGGAAGTTTGCATGGCTTGCTCATCAGGGATCGATAGCTTCCAGGTGAATTGGCTGCTCAGTCTGCTTTGACTCCAGAAGTTTCCAGCTTGTGCCCTCTGTCCTAGTCCCTGTATCCTTTCCCACTGTAAACAGTCAGAGAGCCACTGTCTTCAGCACGGTCTCCCTGGGGGTACATCAGGGTCCTCATTTCAGTTGTTTAGTAACCTCTGGGGGATAGGGGAGGGGGGAGGGATGGGGGGCAGGTACTCTGTCATCAGCCTGGTGGCAGCACAGGAACTCACTTGCTCCTTGCAGGTGACCAGTGCCTTGACCTGCTTTTCTACCCAGAAGGATTCTCTGTGATGGCAGAGATGCTTGTCCACACACCCGCCCCCATGTGGCAACCTGGACTGTGATCTGGAAACCGCAGTTTTCGGTAAAAATCTGTAAATCAAGTCCCCGCAGAGCTGCCTCGTCAGATGCCATAGAGCTACACTGCAAAGCGAGAAAATGCTTTTTTGTCCTAGGTGGACTTGGGGAGAACAGGAAGACAGTTCATCTTTACTAGTGGCTCCAGCAGGCCTCACCTCTGGTTTCCAAGGCATTCTAGAACTAAACCAGCAATTGTGAGTTGATTCAATTTAGATGAGCTAAGCCCTGTGCAAGGAGCTTTTGTGATAGTCCCTTTTGTTATAGGTAAGAGACTAGGCAGGGAGATGGGACAGGCCACTCGTGGGTCCCCTATGGACAGTGGGCTTTGTAGCTGTACCTCATGGGCTCCACCTCCCTCTAGAGCTCAGCAGGTTCACCTGTGTGACTCTCCCGTCCTCATCTAAGATAGATCCCAGGCCCTGCAGTCACCAGCTTCGGGGAAACAGATTGGGTTGGTAAAAATGTGTGTGTGTGTGTGTGTGTGTGTGTGTGTATGTGTGTTCTCACAGAATCTGAGAGAATCACACCTCCACTTTGACAAACAAAAACAAAAACAAAAACAAAACAAAACAAAACAAAAAATCTGTTTGTGCTGCTCCGGTCATCACTTTCTAACTGGTGGCATAGTGGGCCATATGTCTGCAAAGTGGCTCGATAGAGGTGGCTCGCTGGAGAGAGGCAACCTCTCTGTCACACCTTAGAAATGCCTCTTCGCAGTGGCCCAGCTCGATTGGAAATAGGAGGAAGGTCAGGTCTCTGCCCTGAGAAACACCCATGAGTCCAGTCACTGATGGAGCTAAGGTGTCGAGGCTGGAGGATTGGCTTTGTAGACTGTATAGCCCTGGTGTGTTCCCGGAGCAAGTAGCCCGTAAGATCAAGCTTAGGGGTTGTTTCTGTGCCTCTATCTGAAGGTCTGAAGCAGGCTTCCACCAGAATGAGGAAGGCTCCAATTTGCAGAAAGCAGAACTTGGTTGGGACTTTTAATTTCTTGGGGGAGACACCAGGCTTCCCCGGAAGCTGGCATTTCAACGCTGCACGCTGCCGCATTGGAGCCCCTTGATTGGCAGTATTTTGTGATATTCTACTAAGCTCACAGGATGAGAAGAGCCACCCCCTCCTCACTCTGGAAGGCATCCCATTTCTAGGGGACTGCTGGCCTTTTCTGAGTGTGGCTTGAGAGTTCAACTTTGGAGCTGTTGTCCCATGGAAGCCAGTGTGCACATAGAAAAGTGACAGTCCCCTTGGAAAGTCTGAGGACAGTCCCTTCTCTCTGCCTCCTTCCCTTGGAGTCAGCTCAGATGATCTGAGGACATAGATTTGTCCCATAGCCTCATGTGACCAGAATGAAGCCTGTTGGAGCTGTTGCTTTTCTCCTTCCTGTGGGATACTTGACAATATTGGCTCAAGGAATGTAGAGTTTATATGGGCTCACAGACAATAGGGGGCTTTGGAGGAATCAAGACCACTAACCCACGGTGAGCATACAGAAGTAGTTAGAGATCAGGGGCCGGGGATTAAATCTGGAGCCAGTATGCTCGTCCAGAGCATCACCAGTTACGTTCTGGTTTTCTTTTTCACTGTCTTTTCAGACCGGGTTTCATCAAGTTGCCCAGGTTGGTCTGGAGCTCAGCCTGGTACTGAACTTGGGATCTCCATGCCTCAGCTTCCACACGAGTTTGAATGACAAGCCTGGTGGGCTGCTGCCAGATGAGTGCTGATACGTCTCAATATTTCCCAGAAAGCTTTATGATCCCCATTGACCGGCCAAGCTCTGTGCCGCAGCTAGAATGTAGCAGAACCCTGCCTCAGAGGGAAGCGCTAGGAGTGAGCAGAGCCCTGCTATCCCTATCCCAGTATTTCCTCCTGAGGCTACAGTTCCAGCACTCCAGGAGGAAGGGTGATGTCTGGAGAGGCACAAAGGTGTTTTCTGTTCTGGGTAATTTTATGTTCAGGTACTGTTAATGATCAGAGCCAAAATAAACCACCCAGGAGATAGGAGCATCAGTAAGGACCTAAAGCCCCCCTGTGGCCAGCAAAAGGAGAGCTGGCATGGCGAGAGCATGGCTTTGGCTAGCACGAAGCCTCAGGGTCCCTGGGGTTACACAACCAGCCAGCTCTAAAGCAACATCAAAACCAAAATAAGCCGGAGGACAGTCATTACACCCTCACGTTTTGAGCAGCGAGGGGAGAGGTTTGGGGGATACTCCGGACTCCCGTTCTCTGCCTCTCTGAGTCAATCTCTGTAACGGAAGAGCCCAGCGAAACTGTCCTTGCGTAGCGCCACTTGGCTGAGGCTTCATTCCTCAGGGCGGTGAGAAGCAGGTACTGGGGCTCTGCAGGACCAAGCTCTCTTCTCTAGCTCCCTTCACGTGGGGGCAGGGGGAGGCTTGCTCACTTTTACTTCTTGAAGAATGTCTTCCCACCCACCGCCATGTATTTGTTCAGAGAACTGATCTTTCTAGAGTCTTAGTCTATGTTCTTGGCTAGAAATTGTTTAAGTCGCATGGGGCAGTTGGGAACTAGTGAGGCCTTGGTAGTTCCCCGGGGGTGCTCAGTGTGGGATCCCTCCTGTATTATTTACCTTGCTGGAGCATCCATTGATTTGGGTTGGGTTGGATTGGCAATGCCTAGCTGCTGGAGGAGATTTTTCCTGTTGTGGATATTTTGTTTTGCTGTTTCTGAGATCCCTGTGGTTATCTCTCTTTAAGAGGTTTTTAAAGACACATAAAAATATTTAATCAATGTATCATCACTATGTACACGTGTGGGATATGGCATGACAATTTAACATACGTATAATCTACAGTGACCAAATCAGCATTTCTAGGTCCCTAAACAGTTATCATTCTTTGTGTTGAGAGTCTTCTAACTTTCTACTCCAGTCCTTTATAAAATAAATAACAAGTCATCGTAAACCACAGTTGCCCACCGTGCTGGAGACCTCTGGGACTCAGTCCTACTTTCTAAATGCACGGTGGACCTTTGTGATCAGCACACAGCTCTGCAGGCACAGGGACATGCATCCACTCCTCTCATCCTCTGCCTGCAGACTCTGAAGTCTGCCCTTAATGAATTTCTCTCTCATCCATGCAGGAGAGACCGGGGTGGGGGTGGGGGGTTGGGGGGTGTTCCCATGAACTTCCTGCCCAATGTCATTCAGAGTGTTAGAGGACACACAACACCGGTGATTCAGCCACTCACTATGTAGACCAGGCCGGCTTTGAATTCACAGAGACCCACCTGCCTCTGCCTCCCAGAGTGCTGGGATTGAAGGCATGCACCACCACACCTGGCATGCTTTGTTTTAAGCACTACCTTCAACTTATCATTGCTGGAGGCCTGAGCTCCACCCAGCAGGTGCTCCTGGGGTGTGTTGGAACTTTTCACAGCCCCCTCCCCGGTAGAGGTCAATCAAATGCCCTTCCGTTTATTTGAGTGTGTGTGTGTGTGTG
>JADRCD010232377.1:16809-34347 GCA_019843815.1 Montemys delectorum
TTCAAGTGTTGGATTTGGTGGCCTCAGTGACACAGCTAGCTCTAAGCGCAGAGTCACGATAGTTTAGTGCCATTCTGCCCTTCTGCTTCTTCATTTTCAGGGAATTGGAAGTGAAGCTTGGATCTGTTGGTAGCGTCCTTGCGTCTGGGCTGCCTGACCATCGTATGGATGAGTCCCAGACCCTTTTTCCTGGTAATTCAGGATGGGGAGCTCAGACCTGTGGTTGAAATCAGAGACACAGGTCCCAGCCCAGTCCCAGAGGGAACAAACGTCTCTGCTACCCCTGACCTGAGACCTGCCTGTCCCACTGGAGGTATCCCAGAGACTAAGGGTCCCTCTACTAATACACTTCTTTGATGAAGTGTCTGACACTGGGGGTTGGATGTCTTTGCTCCTCCTTCCTCCCCCTTCACTCTCTTCCTCTTCCTCTTATTCATCTTCCTCTTCCCCTTCCCTTCCCTCTTCTCTCTTTTCTTCTCCATTCTATCATTCTCTCCTCCTCCCTTCTCTTCTTCTCTTTCCTTCTCATTATCTTCTCCCCGTCTCCCCCTTTTAAATAAATTCTGGGTCCTAGGCCTTTATCGAATAAATGATTTGAAAATTGTTTTTTCTCATTTCCTGGACTGTCTTCAGTTTCTTTAAAAGTGTTCCACAGTTTGCCTACTGCTCCCCGCCCCACTGGCTGTTGTGTATATGATGTCAGGTTTTAGGAATATTACCTAATCCAGGATCTTGAGCATTTGTAAAGACAGTATACAGTCTAAGATCTTAAGATTTCTCCTTCTAAGAGTTTTTTTACTTTTAGCATTTAACCTTTAGATATTTTTACCTTTAAATTATCAAGGAGCTCAGACCTGTGGTTAAATCAGGCTCACCTCTAGGACTACTTTTTTTTTTCTGTGTTCAAAGATTTTATTACTTTTATTTGAAATGAAAAATTAAGGACTGAGAGGAAGATGAGATTGTGAAGTGAATTTAGTGAATTGCTTTCTTTATTCAACATTTCAGACTGCTCTTCTATGCTACTGAGCAGAATGTCACAATTTTGAGTCATGCATCATGTTCTCTATGGTGACTTTGATTGGCAGCACAACATCCATTGGGTGTCTGTCTGCTGTTCAATACACCCTTTGATACTGGGCACCTACATTGTTCCCACAACGAACAGAAAGAGCAGAGAAGCCTGTGTGACTTCCGTGGAGTTAAAAGCATAGCCCCCGTTTCCAGCGACCTAATTAAACAAGCGCACAATGTTTCCTTGAACATTCTCTAGAACAAAGAGGAGGATAGTTAGAGACAGGTGAGTGATGAGCTTGAGAGCAGCCTCCTAACGGAGAAGTGACTTCTCCCACCGTGTCACGTGACATGGTTTTCTTATGCTGTCCAGATGTTGAAGATTGATGTCCTATTCTCGTTTTAATTTATAGAGACCACCACTGCAGTGAAATGGTTCGTGCACATAGATAGCATTCTTGTTCTTTTGAATAATTCCCTTAGGGCAGATTCCCAGCAAGGGAATTTCTGGGTCAAGCAGTTAGAATGTTCTGGAAAGCGTCTAAGCTGCAGCATTTCCATAGGCAGTGCAGAAGGGCCCAGAGTCTGGGTACCGACTGCCTCCTGCCTTTCAGACACTTGAACTGTTTCGGCAAGGCTTTCGGCAGACGGTGGCTGAGTTAGGTAGGGGAAGGTAAAATTATCCCTAACTTTATGACTGTTAACGTAAAAACCACTCTAAAGGGAGATTCTCTGCTCCTCACATCTATGGAGTTCACAGTTCTCCATTCTTTTTCTCAGTAACAGTCGGCAGATTATCTCTTAGAGAACAAACTGTGTGTGTCTGGGTTAGAAGCATCCGTGTCCATGGGCCTCTGAACTGTGAAATATTTGGTATACCCAGACAGCTACAGCATAGAAAAGCTGGAGAGTCCTCCGTCTTTGTTAGCATTCGTTTTTTTTGTTTGTTTGTTTACTTAAGATGGGGTCTTGCTGTATAGCCACAGAAGACAACTTCATAGTTCAAGCTGGTCTTGAACTTGCAGCAATCCTCCTGCCTCAGATTCCTCAGTGCTGGGATTATAGATGTCTATCCCCATTTCTGGCCCCCTATCTTAATTTCGGAACTATAGTGTTGGGAGCTAGCTGCAAGGGGAGAGGGTTGGGCCCTGTGTTGTTAGGAAGGCTTCCTGCCCTTGCTTTAGGATTGGCTGGAACACAGAACATCTTGGAACAGCTTGTTTGGGAAAGGACCGTGTGTCCTATTGAATTGGCTTGATGGCTGATGGGTGAGTGGAGAGAGTAACATTATAGGCAAAGAAATCAACCCCCCACAAGTTTAAAATGTGCATGTAACTGAGGGGTGCTGCTCCCCACTCTTGTGGGAGTACAGAGTGCATACCAGATCTCTGACAGGGCAGTTTGGATTAGGGGAAGGAGGAAAGAGAAGGAACATTGCGTCTCCCCAGGAGGCAAATGGACAGAGCTGGCTGCTTGCTTTCTCAGGCCCTGGGTGACCATGGATAGCCCACAGTTCCTCTTCTCAGCTTCTCCTCATTTTATATTCTTACCCGCACTTCTTTCCCAGAAAGCACATGCCTCAGAAGCACACGCCTCAGAAGGAGAAAGTCCAAAGAAAGCCCTTGATATTTATTTGATTTAAAGAGTATTTTAGTGAAAATGGCATTGGCCTTCAGACAGACGTAATTTAAAACCCATTGTTTGTGCATGTGTGCGTCTGCCGTGCTGTGGGAGGCCAGAGGACAGCATCTTCAAGGCAGGCCTCTCCTTCTACCTTTATGTAGGATCCAGGGATCAAAGTCAGGATGGCAGGCTTGTGCGGCCAGTGCTTTACCTGCTGAGAGATTTGGCTCGCTCTAGGAGCAATTTTAATGAAGACAAACACAAATTTTGATTAGAGGACAGGCTTGAGGCCAACTCAGGACTTAGATTCTTGTTTTAACATTGTGTTAAAAAAAACTGAGCTTGTTAGCTGGGCAGTGGTGGCACACGTTTTTAATCTGAACACTCGGGAGGTAGAGACAGGTTGAATCTCTGAGTTTGAGGCCAGCCTGGTCTACAGATAGGGTTCCAGGACAGCCAGGGCTACATAGTGAAAGCCTGTCTTGAAAACAAAACCAAACCAAAAACCAAAAACTGAGCTTGTCATAAATTTTTTCAAGGGTTTTCACTGAGTGGAAAGACATTTTATTTCAGGCAGATCTTTCCAGAAAGGAAGAAAGAATTCACTATTGCTTCTTTGCGTTGGACTGAATGTTAATTTAAAAGTACAAGAAGCAGAAGCCATTGCCGTGTGTGTGTGTGTGTGTGTGTGTGTGTGTGTGTGTGTGTGTTCCACTTGTAACTATGCTCCAAGTCTGTTTCCAGGGTAGTTGCACCCTAGGAAATGATCATTGTTTTAACCTTAAACCCCAAGGACTTATGAATCCCCAGGAATGCTCTGAGCATTAGCAAGCCGTGGTGGCTAGTTTTATGTCAGCTTGACACAGGTTAGAGTTGTCAGAGAGGAGGGAGCCCCAATTGAGAAAATGCCTCCTCAAGACTGGGCTCTAGGCAAGTCCTTAGCGCCTTTTCTTAACTAATGATTAATGAAAGAGGGTCCAGCTCATTGTGGGTGGAGCCACCCTTGGACTCATAGCCTGGGTTCTGAAAGAAAGCAGTTAGAGCAAGCTATGGGAAGCAAGCCAGTAAGCCCCAGTCCTCCATGGCCTCTGCAGCAGCTCCTGCCTCCAGGTTCCTGTCCTGCTTGAGTTCCTGTCCTCACTGCTTTTGATGATGGACCACTTTATGGAAGTGTAAGCCAAATAAACCCTTTCCTCCCCAAGTTGCATTTGGTCATGGTGTTTCATCGCAGCACTAGTAAGCTTAATTAGATTAGAAGCTGAGGTGTCCCTTTCTGGAAGACCTCAGACTATCTTGTGACTCTTCCCAGCCAGTTCAAGCCCTGTTAGATACCACAGAATACTAGTGACTCTTCTGTTGCTGTAATAAAACGTCATGACCAAAACAGCTAATAGAAGGGTTTGTCTGAAGTTATGATTCCAGAGGTAAAGCCCATGTCAGCAAGGGAATGTGGCAACACGCAGCAGGCATAGTAGCAGGAGCAAGTTGCTGAGAGATTACGTCTTCAACCACATGAACAAGCAGAGAGAGGAAACTGCAAGTGGGGTCAGAGGCTGTGACTTCTCCAAGCCCACTCCTAGTGAAGTCCTTCCCCCAGCAAGGCTCTACTATCTTTTACCTAACACTGCCACCAACTGGGGATCAAGTGTTCAAATACGCGAGCCTATGAGGGACATATCGCAAATGATCACACATGGGTTACCAGGCCTGTGCCCTTCAGGCAGCCTTTAGCGCTGCTCAAGGAAATACTCTGGTAAAGAGATGAACCTGCTTTTGAAATGTCCCTGAATCATTATTTGCTGAAAGAAGTGTTTACTAACTAGTTTGAATACACAACGGTGGACATTCTGGTCCAAGAAAATAGTTAACATCAAACTTTGGCCTCTATACACACATTCACATATGTGCGTGCACATGAGGCACAAACCCACATAAATCCTATGCATAGTGACATATACATAACACAGCTCCTTTCATATACATAACACACCTGCCCCAATCTAACTCACTCATACCAACTAGCCAATGTTTTGTGTGGTAGTCAGGGTTTCCTAAGGAATAGAACCAATAGAACAAATATGTGTGTGTATACATATACAAATAATATACATATACAGACCATATACATAAACATATCATACACGAATATACACAGACAGACAGGCACACACACAGGCACACACACACACACACACACACACACACACACACACAGACTTATCTTACTAGACCGGTTTACAGGTTGAGGTCCAAGTAGTCCAGCAATGGCTGTCTCATCACTGAAAGACTGATCAGTTCTCTGTGATGTCCAGGCAGTCACGGTCTGGTGCCGGGGTCCTGGGGGACTTCTGGAGAGTTGCTTCTCTTCAGTCTATGTTGGAATCCCAAAGAAGTTGGTTTTAATACAGACAAGTGGATGCTTCAGCCACAGGATGCTCAAACTTGTCAAGAGGATGAGAACAAGCGGGCAAAAGCAAAAGCTTCCTTCACCCATGTCCCATGTCCAGAAGGTGTGGACCAGATTTAGAATGAGTCCACCTCAAGTAATCTGATCAAGAAAATCTCCCAGAGATCTGTCCAGTAGCTTGGGTTTTAGTTGATTCCAGATGGAGTCAAGTTGACAACCAAGATTAGACATCACACCTTGTGGATTCATGAGAAGGTGCTTAATGCCTTGGCTTCCTGAGGATCAATCAGAATGAGGTATCAGGTGTCTCCCATTACTGGGTCATCTGCTGTGTTGACTGTGGCAGAAAGGGACAGTGTTCTTCAGGAAGGAACAGTGTTCTTGAGCGTTGAAGCAAGCACTATGCTCCAGCCTAGATTTTGTGTTACTTCGTCGAGGTGGAAGCGAAACTAAGTCAATAATGAGGCTCACTCAACAGCAAGATTTGTTATAGCTGTGGATGAGACAGGCAGCAGATGAATGCCAGCATCTACATACGGAATCTTACACTGCCCTTTGAAAGGATGAGGTGAGCTTTGTTTGGAGATGCCAAGGTATTCTACCAAATGAAAACAAAAAGGCCAAACCCATCATGATGATACCCAGAAAGGTTTACAGGGAGACATTTGTCTTTATCTGTGTAGACAGAAGATTCTTGGACAGACAACAGAGAGCTGTGGGGCAGAGATCTCTTCTGGAAGGTGTATGGAGGTGTGAATGCTCGGGTGAAGAGTTTGTTTTTGCATTAAACTTGGTCATGAACATTATGAGACTTCAGTGTTACAGAGCACCCTCCTCGTCCCCCAATAAAAACCACACACCTTACAGGCTATTGTACTAATCAGATTGGATAGTTCAGATCAGTGCGTTTTTGTTCACTTACATTGTATCCCAACCAGTGGCTAGTGGATTACATTGTATCACTTACACTGGATCAGCTCCACAAACTGTTAGCCATCACAAAAATGGAGCAGATAGTATTTATTCAGAGAGAACAGCTAATTCATCAAAAAAAAAATATTTGTGAGAATTAGCTTCCATTTGCAAGAAAGGATTCTCCTGAACAGCAAGTTGCATTTTAAGCAAACAGTTATTTTATTAATGGTGCTAGCATCTTCCCATCTTAGGAAGCACACATGGCAACTCCACCGGAACCTTCCAAAAAGGTGGTGTGAAGACAGCTCAAGAGTTACGATAGGTTATTATAATTGTCATAAGGCAGGGCAGAGAAAAAGGGAGGGAGGAGAGGAGGGGAACTGAATGCTGAATGCCATCACAGGGCAGCTGAAAAGATAGCCGCTTTTTTTCAGTACTTGGTCACATGACTTTAACTCTTTGACTCACATTGCTGGCGCTTCTTGGCAAGCAGTCCATCCCATGGCATCTGTTCTTGGTTCCCAGCACCTTCCTTCTGTGGTCTCCTGCATTGTTGATACCTCTGTGTCCTTTGAGACCCAGAAGTCCATGGGCCCCAGTGGGTGAGAGCAAACCAGTTGTGATTTCTTCTCTGTTCACTTGATTGCTAGCTACATTTTGGACTGTGAGTCCTAATGACCCAGGAGGCTACTACTGGGCTGAATTTCTCCTTGAGCATATGAGTCAGGAGGTGATGAACCATGCATCCCTGCCTCAAGTGACTGTTCTTTAAGGAATGGAAGGAGAGACATAGAAACTGGCTGGTATCACATCGTGCCTCTGTTGCTGCCTCCTTTTTCCTGGAGCTCTGAGAGAGGGCGTAGCCCAGTGCAGTGCAGCTGGAGGAGGGTGAGTGGGGTCTGCGAAGATCCAGATGGTGACTGAGATCTGGTGTACCAGGGGACCAATGCTGTGGTGGGTAGACTTTGGAGCTGTATGTGTGGCCTTGATTTAGAGCCCGACATCACATCTTAATGCTAGATGACAGACAGCCCAGGAGACCTCTGTGCCTTCATTTACCCTGTGGAGATGACCACAGAGAGGTGGCTCTGCAGGTCACTCTGGACAGCCAGAGCCCAGAACCACAGGTTGTTCAATAAAAGAAGCAGCTTTGAGAGAAAGGGATTCAGCAAGCATGGTGGTGACTTCCAGTGTTCTTCTGGAATGGTACTTGGTTGCAAGGTTTCTTTGCTGGGAGTCCCTCTAGAGGACCTGTGCAGAAGCTGGAGGGTCGGTTCCTAGCTGCTCAGGGTGTATCCCAAGGTTAAGCACCGTCAGGCAGACCTGGTCTCTCCCTCCCTCCTTCTGCTTCCCTCACCAGCTGAGCCCCATGAGCCCCAGCTTCCTGATCCACAGGATTTGACTTTACATTTGCTATTCCATCCTGGCCACTGTAGAGGGGAGGGAAGGGGACACAGGGTATTCAGTGCAGAGCCCTTGACCCATATTTATTTTCTTATTTACTTTCAGTTTTAATTCCTTTGTAGTTTAGCATACAAAATAATGGTTTTATTGTGACATTTGCATACCTGCCCATACTGCATGTCGCTCACCCCTTTCATCATTCAAATGGTATTTATCATGGTGCTTTTAGCTTATAGGATTATAGGCTAAAAGTATTATGTAGTAATTAAAGTATTATAGAGAAGTATTGTAGGTAGTATTATAGAGAAGAGAAAGGAAGGAAAGTATGAATCAGGATGGATGCCTTGTCTAGGTGGGAACAGAGGGTGTAGGGATTCCACATGGCTGTACCTAGGCCCTGAAGGACTGGGCACAGAGATATGGTGAAGGCCTGGCACATGCTGGCAGCCCTGATGACTCTTCCACTACAGTCAGGAGGCTTCTTCAGTTGCCTTAAGGGAGACTTGTATCGGAGAGGGAGGTAGCATGGCTGGGTAGCCATCTTGGACCAGCAGGACTTGAGGTAAAATTCTGGCACGGCTGTAGTTTGCACAGTGCAAGGAAGGTGAGTTTCTCTGCTCATAATTCCTGCCCTCTTGGCTGGGGAGGGGACTAAGCTGTGGGGGACATGAGTCCTGGGGAGGGAAGGGGCCTTCAGATTCCAATGTAAAGTCCTCCGCTAGCTTCATGAAGTCCCCATAGCAGGTTCTGAACTCAAGATTTAGATTGAGAAGGATCTAAACTCAAGTCTCATTTTTTTTTTTTCCCCATGTAGACATGAAGGTTTTCTGAGCCTCCAAACTCCAGCCTTTGGGCTTAGTAGCAAGCCGGTCCCACATACAGTGTTGCCTCAAGGTTTGAATTCATACCTAGCCTTGCCTGGATTAGTCTAAATTGTTCTGGTTTCTGGCATGTGGATGTGCCTGGGTGCCCCAGAGCTGGGCCCTCCCAGCCCTCTTCTTTTTGCTTAGAAGTGTTATCACTCGTTTTACCTCCCAATCCACTCAAGCAGGGTCCTGTTGGACACCAGGTGCCTTCATCTCCTCAGGCAGCCATAACCATGAAGAGAATTAACTAGAGGCCTCTTTGCTGTGTGCCCAGGTCTGGCTTCTGGCTCCAGGTCTGAGGCCGACTCCTAGACATGCACTTGTGGTTGTTCAGCCATTGTAGACCCCAGTCTCCCCTTGCTCAAGATTAAGTGAGTTAATTCTCAGGCAGAGATGGTGGGGCCCATCTGAGAGAGCCCTTCTCACTTTAGCCCTCCCGTATGGTGAGCTGAAGGCGAGGTTTCATGCTAGGGATTGTGCTAAAGGAAGGGATGTGGCTACATGAGACATCTGTTCAAGCTTGTGGGCATCACTGTGAGCACAAATTCCGTGCACACTCATGGTCCACAGGATACCCTTCATGCAGTGACCTTTTCCTCAGTGTCAGAACAGGGTGTCTTCTCAAATGTCAACAACTCAAATTCACTTGTAGTGACATCACTATGAGGTGACTTGGGGTGGAAAGTTCAGATGTTTTTAGTGGTTTGAATAATAATATTTAAAAAAAAGGATCCTAAAACAAACTGCAAAAGGCCCCAGAAAACCCAGGCTTTCACGGGTCTGCAACTCCACCAGGCGTCTCCTTCCTCCTCGTATGCTCCTGCTTCTGCTACAAATGAGATGTCTTCAGTGCTCTGCTTGTGGAGGGGCCATGGACCAGGACCCTGTCAGTCTCTTTGCTCCAGGACAGATCAAGGAAGTTATAATTCCAAAGGCCTGTTGAGCACTCATTTACCCAACCCCAGGCCTGTCCCCTGTCTGCAAGTGTGGCTGTAAGTGTCTCTTACTACCCCTAAATTGTCATGGTCAGACACAGTATTCTCCATTTTGGGTGTACTTTAAGTTTGTTTGTGCAGCTGGTTCCCCTCAGTGAGTTCACAGTATCTGTCCTATCATCTCAGGTTTGACCTGCCTCTACAGCTTCCACGAAAAAGTGACTGCTTTTTGGATCATTCTATGTCTTATAAAATGAACACACACACACACACACACACACACACACACACACACACCCCTGCAGGGTTGTAAAGGAAAAATGCAGAGACATGTCAGATCTGGAAGATGATTCTGGAAGCTCTTCAAAGCTCTTCGAGGATTCACTACCTCCTAATAGCTCAGCCGTCAGCATTGTCTCCATTTAGAAATTCTCAGGACTAGGACCAGAGCTCAGTAGGTCAGGTGCTTGCCTAGTGTGCACAAAGTTAGACTCACATAAACCAGGTGTGGAATAGCATGTCTATCCTAGCACTCGGGAGGTGGGAGGTAACAGAATTAGATAACCCAAGGTCACCCTCAGTGACATCAGATTAATAGACCAGCATGAACTACATGAAATTGTATCAAAGATAAATAAATAAATAAATAAATAAATAAATTAAAGAAAAAAGCCGTTTAGTGAGAAACATTCGCATATCATACAGTTTGTTCATGGAAAGTCTCCAACCCATGACCTCTTTGAGGGTTATGTGTTATTGATGTACCTGAAGGCTCTGTAGTTGTCGAAATCTCTCTTTGGTGGGATTAGAGGCAGCCATGGAAGGAGGGTAGGGGCTGGGCTGCTGGAGTTGGGTGGTGCTGGGGAGAAAGATTCTGTCAAGACCCAGAAGTGATGAGCAGCCTTAAGCAACGATCTAGACTTAAACAAAAAGGGGCGATTGAGGCGTAGGGGTGTAGTTAGTTCACGAGTCAAGTGTTTTTTTTTTTCCCAGCACACCCCAAGTGCAATGTCCCATCCCTAGAATCAAAATGCCTAAATGGAAAGTTTTGTGGTTGCGTGCTGGAGGACAGGGGTCTTGGACGAGGGGAGCTGGGGGGTGGAAGTGTGGGTGTAGAGAGTAGAAGGTTTTGGAGGAAAGATAAGCCGGGGACACATGAGCGGAGCTGAGTGGGACTTAAATATTGAGGGGTTGGGGGAAGTAGAAAAAGCTGCAGAGGGCCTTAACAAGGGTAACATGTGGGATGTGACCTAAAATCCACCCTGTAGGGAGTCCCTGCACCCTCCCTGAGGCTCAGGCCTGCTGCAGAGGCCCAGAAGAGGAACCCTGCATGAGGTTCTGTGCTGGCAAACTAGAACAACCTGCTTCTGTGGCCCAGGCCGGAAGTGCTGGTGCAGGTGGCGTGGCCGGTGAATATGGGTTCCTCTTTCCTACAATGTCTGGAAGGGGGAATTCAGCAAGAGGGACTTGAGTCTGGAGCTCTGACCCCAACTTCCTCCTACAGATGCGTAGGGAGAGCTGCCTGTGTAAACTGGGTGCCTGCCTGCACAGGACCACCCAGGGCAGGGCCATACAGTCACACCTGGAGGCTCCTGAGCCTGGCTGTTGTGAGGATCTGCAAGTGGCCATCGCCCCTTCCCAGCTTTTCTTCTTCTGGTCCATGCCTGTGCCGCAAGCTGCTGCCAGGCCTCTCCCACCAGTGCGAGAAGTCCTGGCTGTGGGTCTGAGCCTAGGCAGGAGGATTGCCTTCGATGGTCCCTACAGAGCCTCTCTCTGCTTGTTTTTTTGTGAGCTACTGTGTACTATACTCCTAGCAGGGCCCAGGGCATTAGAGGGTCAGTCTCTAGGAAATCAGAATGTAACCGGCCTCCTTTTCAGAGCAGGCAATAGGCAGAGCCTGACTCTTTCTGGCTAGGCTGTGGCGTCTCCTCTGTAGGAAAGAAGGTACATAATTCCAACTCAGGGAGTGAGCTATTGGCTTCCCTTCTCTTAGACCTTGGGCTGCAAAGTGTTTATACCTCAGCCATGGTGATCTTCGTGTGTTCTCAGGGGCATTCCCCGTCTTGTCCTAGGTGTGACCTCAAACTTGGTACTCCTGCTGTCTGCTATGTTTCAAGAAGTCCAGGGTGCCCTCCTCTCTCTGAGCATCTATGCCTATGTGCCTGCTCCTGTCTTTAGATCAGGGCGGGGGGTGGGGTGGGGTGGGGTGGGGAACTATTGAGATCTATGGTGCCACTGGCCTGCTCCTGCATCTCAGTGCTGTGAGAAGCAGCTAGGGTTTTTACTCAGTCTCCCACATACTTAATGTCTTGGGAAATGGTCTCAGTTTGCTGGAAGCGGGAGGAGGACCCAGCTCTTACAATGCTGCCCCACTCAGTTTGCTCCTGGAAGCCGCAAGCCTTTCCTCTGAGCCCCTGTGGTCCTGTAGAGGGACTGGACTGCACCAGAATTACCTGTTTCCAGTTGGATACCTGCACTTCTCACTGCAGGAGGCCAGTCCTGGGGACAGGATGGTACCCTGCCCTGGCTGGAGTTTGTTGGTCCCTATTTTGTGGGAGCTGCAATCACTTCTTCTGCCTCCCACCACTCAGAACTGACCCTAAAGCAGCTCACAAAGGCCCCATGGGGGAACTTTGGGAGGGTTTGCTAAGGATAACTCTGGGAATGGAGCCTTTGCTGAAGCTAAAAGTGTTATTTCTGGGTTGCTGCGACCTGGGCCAGCTTCTTGTAGCCTGTGGCTGCCTCTGACCATGCCTATTCCTCCTCCACCCATGCTCATGCCTTAGGCTTTGCCACCCCCGCCGAAGAGGCCTCAGCTTAACAGGGAAGTGCTAGAAGTTCGGGGTGAGGGAGGTAGGCCTTGTTTTGTAGGGTATCTGTCTACTCACTGGGTTCTGCGGGTTGTGTGCCCGAGGAGGCCTAGTTAAGCGAATGCATGTGGAATCAGACCATGGGACTCCTTTACTGAACGAAGATGGTAGGATTTGAGAACCACGGGGACCTTGATCTGGGGCAGTTTGGTTTCCCTACTTACAAGCAAGAAATGAAATGTTTAAAGAAACCAAAATAGCTTTACAGAGTCATGGTGGGTTAGACCCGTTGTCTAGGTCCCCTCCAGCTCGAGAGGCTTAAACTCTGTGAAGAGAAAAGATCCTCTAGAGGCTGCCTCACTGGGTCTGGAACCTTCTGTAGGGTTCTAGTCATACAGTGATTGCAATGGGGGAAGAGCCTTAGCTTAATGCAGAGCTGGGGCCCCAGAGCTTGGATTGGCCATGGAAATTCAAGGATTTCCTTACTCCCCTACCCCACCAACACAACACACTTGTTAAATGTGTCTAAAGCTGTTATGAATCAGCCCCCAGAGCAGAGCCCAGTGGCCTAGTTCTATGGAGCTCTCTGGCTGCCAAGGCACTTCAGAGCTTTCCTCCTTCCCACTGTCCCTTCCCACGGTGCCCATGGCCTTGGCGTTATCCAAGTTTCCTGTTAGGCTGTCCTCAGCCCAGAGGGCAATCTGATAAAAAACAAAAAAATCCAAAAACCAAAACAAAACAAAACAAAACAAAACAAAAAAACAGTTTTGTAGGATTGGACTGGAAGGTGCCTCAGGGACATTCCCTCTGAGGAGGTGACTTGATTAGGGTCCTGGAGAATCATCCACAAACAGGATGGCCTGGGTTCCTGCAGGGTATACACCGAAGCCACCATCCGTGGCTCTGCTCTCCAAAAGTGTTGCATGATTCTCAAGGGTGAAGTCTGTGAATCCTTAGTGTGTTTTTAAGATAAGGTCTCAGTGGTCCTGGGGCTATGTTTGGCTGGCTGGGACTCTAATGCACGACTACACTCAGCTCACAGCTTTCCACTGTGTCTGGCCCTGAGATCAGTGCCAAGCTGGGCTGCATGCTGAGGAGGCAGACGGCTGCTGCCCAACAGCCGCCTCATCAGCATGGGTGGTGAGGGCAATGGGCTTCTGGTGTTCTGCCAGGCCGTGTCCAGGAACTCAGTCTGAGTGGCACCCTTTTGTGTAGAAGCTGCTGGATGCCCCGGGTGGCTTCCTCTCAACCCTCTTAGCCTGCTCATGCTGTAGAACCATCCACCAGAATGCCTAGAAGAATTCATTCATCTAGGCTGGTCTTTGTCTTCCTAGGAGCTGGCTTGGGCCTAGGGGCAGGGGTGGGTGTTCTTCTCTTCTTCCACAGGAGATCTAGCTGAGTGGCTTTACAGCAGCCCCACTCTTCCAATCTCTAGGAGTAAATTCTCCCTTGCATATAGCTAGCCCTCCAGGACACAATGTTTGGAGATACCAGTAGAGCTACTGTTCCTATGGCTCCACCCCTTTGTGACCTGAACGCTTGTCTTCCATGAAAAGATATAAGGCCTCTCTGTGTAACCAATTCTCAGACTTGAAGGGCAGAGAGGGTCATGGGACCTCTGCTCAGGGTCACGGTGAGATTTGACATGGTCACTAAGGGCTTCTCTAGGGAGCTTTGTAGAAAGTATCTGATTTTCCCATTGTCACAGAATCAAATAAACCATAATTGTTTCATGACACATGCCACCGGTGTCATATTTTGTCTCGTGGAAAATGTGTGACAATGTCTTGGAAGGGAAAAATGAGGCCATGGGTTGGGGGCGGTACTGATGCCTGTCTGATGTATGCAAGAGGCACGCCTATTCCTCCACCGCCTAACCTACTCCCTGGGATCCCAGACCCATCAAAAGTCAGAGCAATTTAAAGAAAAAAAAAGTCTACTTTGCTGGTTTGTCGAGTTTGACCTCCCAAGCATGAATGATTGATTAATTCAGGGGTTCATTCATTCATTCATTCATTCACACACTAGTAAAATTTATCAACCATGTGCTAGGTCATGGTGCTAGGTGGCTTGTGGAGACACTACCCTGAACCAACTTAGCATCCTGGCACTTACAGACTTGTAGGACAATCAGTTTGAATCCTAACCCTGCCATTTCCTGTGTCATAGTGGACAAGTCATTTTTGAGTCTTTGCTTTTATTTACAAAATGGAGCTAGGAGTCCCTGCTTCACCGAGGAGGTTGTGGTCGGTGCTTGATTAAGGCAGCTCCTCTTGTCTTTGTGCTGCCACTTTCCTTTAGCGGGAGAAGCAGGAAGCTTTGCATTGCTGGCCTTCCAAGCACTGATCACTGGCTATCTTGAGTCTTAAAGTCTTTTGGATGAGGCTCAAAGAGCTGCCTCACTGGCCCCTGGGACAGTCTAGCCACCAGAATCCAGGCAGTAGTTGCACCCTGTTCTAAATTCTGTTTCTCCGTGTACTTTGTATCTGGGCCACTCTGTCAGACATCCTGAATCGTTAATGACCTTGAGAAGCAATCCCAGCTCTGAATGTGGGATTCTGTTCTTTGAAGTCACCCACTTTCTTTGTGGGTCTGTTCTCCCCTCTCAGGCACGCCTCCTTCCAGCTTTGATGGTGCCACTGTAACAACTGGGTTTGCAATTATTAATTCCTGTGCACAGCAAGGTGCAGTTTTAATATACAGAAAATATAATTGCTATCTTGTGTAATCATTTTCTGAGGGCTGAAAGTGTAACCTTTAATTAATATTTCATCGGCAGGCGGGGCGGGTTACTTGAATAGGGCCTAAAAATATTGCTGTCCCTGTATGTAGAGAACGTGAGTCGTGAGACACACAGCCAGTGTCTGCTACGCCATTGTTCGAGGTTGCTTCTAAAATTAAAGCGGTTAACCCCTTAGCCTGTAATCACATGGGCTGCGGCTCCTGGAGGGCAGGGCTTGGTAGAACAAGAAAGGGACAGGAGTCTAGGCAGTAGTTCTCAGCTGCCACCTGTCTGCAGCAACAGAGCCACTGCACCTGCCTGAGAAGTGAATGTGGGGCGTGGGGGGGGGAGGGGCTAGAAGGCCAGTGAGTCTCTGATCAAAGCCAGCTTCGTGGAGTATGACCCGCAGACCCTGGGCTGGCTGGACTTCCCCAGGCCACTGGGTTAAGGAAGTAGGACAAGTGTCATCTTTGATGTTCCCAGCGGAGCAGGACACCTGAAATTTCAAAGTACAGCCTGCGGGAGGCCAAGGCTGCTCCCCAGTAAGCCTGGGAAGCCCAGGTAGGGAAGGAGGCAGTGAGGACTGGCTGAGGGCTGTGAGTGGAAAGTCAGGAGTGTGGTTAAAGGAATCTGTGAGGCTTCAGTGGGATCACTGTGGTTCTGAGTGGCTCCCTTCCCAGTTTGGGGATTCTGGCAGATTAGGGTCATAGGGCTGGCTGGCTCATCAGTGAAGAGCAAAGTTCCCAGTGCTACACGTGTTCTCTGCAGGTTTACGTAGTTGATGAGTCATTCCACAACACAGGACATTCTGACCTTGGTGACATCCCCCTGAGACCCGGGGCAACGGGTGCAGAGTGTCAACCTCTTCATCCTTTCTATGGCTGGATCTCTGACTGTACTTGGCTCTGCTCCCCGTCTCTACAGCCACGGGGAAGGAGCCTCTTCCAGGAACAGGGGGGGGGGGGGAACACTGAGCCAAGTGTGGCTGAAGTCCCCGATCTGCCAAACCATGGAGGTCACCTGTGGGGTCCTGGGGCTGTGTGCAGTGTATATAGTGTTTGATCGAATGTATGAGGTCCACTGTACCGGGCCCCCTTGGACCTTTCAGAGTCCCCCTTTAATCCATCTGAGTTCTGACCCCGTAAACAAGGGGCTAACCACTTGACTTTAGAAACTCCACCGGGCTCATTTAAGGTCATCCCAAGGACTCTGTGTTCTTGGGTTTATCGAGTTTTTTCTTGTAAATGATCTTTAGGTGTTGAGACAGTGGCGGATACTGTACATTCCTTAGGAGCTTCTTCAGCCAGCGACAAAGGAGTGAGGTCTGTTCTCCCCTCCTCTGGCTGCAGGCCCGAGGGACCAGTGTGGGGAGGTGGGATGGAGTGAGGACCTTTCCTTCTGGGAGGGATTCCACTTTCCTTCTGGGAGGAAGCATTCTCTGCCACCCCTGAGGAAAAGGCACAGAATGGGGACAATGGCCTTCATGTAATTCCACAGGCCCTGTCTACCCTGCTTTCATGGACTGTACATTTCAGGCTGCCATGCTTGCTCTTCTCATCAGCCCTGGGGAGGGGGGATAGGGGGGAGGAGCTAGATAGAGCTGGGTAAGGAGGATAGCCAATCATTTTCTGTCCTCCTGGGGGAGCTGGTCCTGGAGAGAAGGGCTCTTGGCTTTGCTTCGGGACACAACTACCTTCTTCCCCAACTCTATGTTTCTGCTTCTGACGGCTGTCACCCAGCTCTCAAAGTCACTTCCAGGAGGCCTTCCTTATGGGGTCATCTTGGGTGTTAACTCTCTACTCCGCCCCTTTGCAAACACTCTAGAGCAATACTAGGTCACAGAATTTTTTTTTTTTTTCTAGTCACCTCACAGAAGTCACCCAGTCAGTAACTGGCACATTTCAGATTTTTGTTTTGATGCAAGTAAGATCATCGAATGCAATGTATGGATGTATACAGGATCAGGTTTATACAGCATGCACAGGCCATATCTGCGAAAGCCAAGACGGGGCACACAGGCAGTCCTTCCTTGGGGCTTCAGTGTGATGCATCAGAATATAGATGTTTGTGGAAGCTGGTCCTCTGCTGCTGCCAAGGTACAAAAGGCCCTCTGCACAGGCCTGGAAGCACATTCTGTGGCAGCGTCCGTCACAGTAGAGGCTACATGGGCAGCACATCTGGACACAGCCCAGGGTTCCCTATGTGAGGGTGATGGTGGTTTCAGGAGTTGGATTCCTCTGGGCCATGCTGCTGATAGCCTTGGATGCCTCCAGAGAGCTGAGGCCAGAGGAGGTTACTCAGGCTGCCCCATGGGGGTGGGGGTGTTGGTGCCCAGCTGCAAAGGAGTCATTGGCACCAAATAAGCAAGTGTGTTGGGAGGACAGAGGGTGGGGCTTGCTAGGCAGGGCCCTGGCAGTGGCCCCAGGCTCAAACTGAAGCCCCTTGAAGGCCACTGCCTCAGAGTTGCTCAGACAGCCACAGTGAACAACCTACTTGTTTGTGTTTGCCTAGTCAGGCTCAGCCAAAGGCTTGTCTCAGGTCACACAGCAAATTAATGACAGGGGTGGGCCTTAGGACCTTTCTTGGGGGCGCTCTTAAGTCTATGTGCCTCCAGGCAAGTAGGGTAGGTATGTCCTTCTTGCCGGCCTCATCATTTCACATTTAGTCTTCCTTTGCCCTTCCTTACCCCTCTTCATCTTACTCTCTTTTCCTTTCATTTCCCCCCTACAGCCTACAACATTCTTTTTACCTAGAACACCCTGTATTAGAGCTGGGAACTCTAGCAGCTTGTCCAAATCCTGGGTGAGTATTCTCCTTGGAATTCATGCGTGTGTGTGTATGT
>JADRCD010232378.1:0-12747 GCA_019843815.1 Montemys delectorum
AATCATGCACAGGCATGTGAGGGCAAAGGTAAAACTACCCATGCTATCATATTCAATTATGGAAATGGATCTAATCCATGGGACACAATGAAAAATCAAACAAGAGCACTTGTTTTCTCTGAAACTAACAGAAAGTAAAGAGGCTTAATGACAGCGAAACTCTACCATAGGAATCCCACTTTGCCAATCTCAAAATTGAAATTATATATTGAAATTAAACACGATTGAGGTAACCTAATATGGCTGAAGAAAAGTATTTTTCTTCTCCCTTCACTAGTTTTTTAGGTCAAATACAAATACATATGGCTTTAAAATAAAATGGGATTTGGGGAGAAATAAGTACCAGGTAGTTCTCAATTTTCCAATTTGTAGACTCTTTCTTCAGTCTCTCACAGTTTCATAGCCTTGCCTCTCTGGTCTTGTTTTTCTATGTCTCATTTCCCCCAGTTACATAAAATAGTTAACATTATGTGTGTACTTATACAAACAACATTATTTAAATAATGTAAAGATATTTAGTAGAATCTGTTTTTCTAAGGCAACCTACATGTGCCTGAGAATTTCCTTTTGAGATGACAACCTACATGTGCCTGAGAATTTCCTTTTGAGATGACAAAGTTCCCCACCACAAAAATCTGAAACTGGGTGTTTTTCTCCAATATATTCTCAATGGAAAAAAAAGAGCCAATTCTAGATGAGCTCAAACCAGAAAGAATGATGACTGTATATACATAGTACTTGACTCACAATGAACACAAATTGTAGGCTGTGGATGGTCCTCAGTGAGTAGAAAGCTTGCTTGACAGGCAGAAATCAGTGGAGTCTTCCACAGCACTAAGTAAGCCTGGGTGTGGTGGTACATAGAGGTATAGGCCGGAGGATCAGATTATCCTTAACTAGTTTAAGACAAGCTAGGATGACAATAAGGCCCTATTTCAAACAAATAAATAAAAATAAATAAATATGTAATTTAATAGTTTGTTACTACTAAAATTTGTTCTCTTGACAATTTTATATATGTATATAATACGACTGACCTCGATCACCTTTCCAATCTCCCCACTCCCATGTCTGTCTCTTCCCTTCAATGGTTTGTCTATGCTCAGGCCAGGGAGTGGCACTATTAGAAGCTGTGGCCCTGTTCAAGTAGGCCCTGGTGGGTGTGGGCTTTAAGACTCTCATCCTAGCTGACTGGAAGCCAGTATTCTGCTAACAGCCTTCAGATGAAGATGTAGAACTCTCAGCTCCTCCTGTACCATGCCTGTCTGGAAGCTGCCATACTCTTTGATGATAATGGACTGAACCTCTGAACTTGTAAGCAAGCCTCAATTAAATGTTGTCCTTTATAAGACTTGCCTTGGTCATGGTATCTCTTCACAACAGTAAAACCCTAACTAAGACACTCCCTTACACATCTTCTCATATTTATATATCTATTCACTTTATTCTGTGACTCACTGAGTTTAACCAGGGCCATCTGTGTGTCCATGAGTTTGAAGTTATCCATTAGCACCTGGTGAGCTCAGCAGGAGGAATATGACTGAAGTCAATGACTCTCCCTGTTTGAGAATTTATCAAAAGCCAATTGTGCAGCCATCAAGGTTGGGCCCCGTAAGGTCTTCTTCCTTCCATGCCTGATAGTTGTCAAGTAAGGTCTTATGTGGGTTCAATGCAAGCAACAGATTGTGAGTTCACCATTGCGATAGTTGTATTTAGTCTAGAGGGTGGCATTTATTAGTCCTTTACCCTTTCTCTTGACTCTGACATAATCTCAACCCCTCTTTTAGTGTTTTACAATGCTGTAAATATCTTGTTTAGGAATGAATCCTCAACTATCATTTGCTCTCAGCATCCTGGGCAACTGTGAGTCTTTATATTTACTTCCATTTGCTACAAAAAGGTTTTCTCGAAACAGAGAGTGCTTTTGTCTATGGGTATAAACATAGATATTTAGAAGGTAGTTTGGTCTATGTCAGTTTGGTTAAACAACAGTAATTATTTCCTTGGGCTGACAGCCTTCCCAAGCATAAGTTGCAAACCAGGCTTGTAGTAAAAGACATGAGTTCTCTATATCAGGTAATGTGGGGCAGGGCACAAATCTGGTCAATAAGGTGATTGGTTGCCTCCATAACAGTTATACCAGTATTGCACAGGTAGATACATCTTATCTAGCATATTGATTCTGTAGTTTGTAGGGTTAACAGTTGTGTAAGATTCTTATTGTCTTCCAAAAGCCTGCATTGCCCTTCCAAGCACTGTTAAATCAGCCAGCAAGGAGGAAGTTTCTAGCTCAGTCCTATCTTGCTTTTACTACATATTACAATCAAGGTATGTGGTATCTTCAGCAGTTCTTTTCGTCTTGTTCTGGAGGACATCCAAGATGGCTGACAAGAGTCTTCATTGTGTTAGGGTCTCTGGGTCCTTCCTGACCCTCTCTAATTGAGGTGTCCCAGAGCTGGAACTGTGACTTTGTTTAGTAACCCACTTCTGTTCTGAACATTTTCTAGATATCCAGAGTAACTCCCTTCAATCTCTCTTGGTATTCTGTATTTGGTATTCTGTATTTGGGTTACAAGATTTCCATATGGCTTTTCCATACACCTTTTGTTTTGTCTTAATCCTTCCCCTATCCTCCCATCTCCCCAATCCTTCCAACCTCTTCCTAATTAAACATTTTCACCTCTAGTATTCCACATCTCTACTTTCTGGTCTATTATTAAATTAGTATCTTACATATATAAAAATGATGCTACATTGTAATTTTCTTGTTTTTCACTTTCTGTTAAGGATTGAGTTACAAATGTGGCCAAGCTAGATCCTTCATATTAGTCTTTACAAATGAGTTTTCTGAATTGTACTATTTTATAGTTTGGTAAAGTATTACAAATAGACTCATTGTTGGGGGGAAAAAGCACAGCAATGCACTTAAAAGAAATCAGACTTCTGTTTTTGTGAGGAATACCTGTATGTTCTTCAGGATAAATGTATGCTTATTATCACACATAGCTCAAAAGGGTAAAAACTCCCTTCCCCAAATAGTTTATGAGGGGAAATTTCCCTTTCTCATCTGCTACCACCACATTTCCTCCAAACTAGAATAAACAAGTGCTCTGGAGTGACAAATGCTCATTTGTCTTCCAGAGTGTGGGTGTCGTGCACCTGCCCAGCAAGACCATGCTCGCACCTGCTTCTCAGCTTCTGAACTTGCTCCTGGAGTCTTCCACTGTCACTGTCACTTGGGTGTCATGCTAGCTGGTGCCAGCTGGGCTCCAACACAGCCCTCATTCACTGTCCACAGCCAACAGTGTCCGTAGACCAGGCATACCCTGACAAGCCATACAGTGGTGACTTTCATAGCCCATGATGTCTATAGGTAACCTATACTATCTATAAAGGTCCAGGCCTGTCCCACAAAACAACATAGTTGACTCCTGAGGAATGATGTCAGAGGTTGACTTTAGGTCTTCACAAACCGGGGTACACACATGTATTTACACACACATACACACACACACACACACACACACACACACACACATACACACACACACACACACACACACACACTCCACAGTAATGCTTCAAATTTATTTATTTTTAAAAATGAGGTTAAGATCTCTTTAATGTTGGTAAATTAGTCTAGTTTAGAAGCTCTCAATTTTCTCAAAACTGTGTCCCATCATTCAATTGGTAGAATGCTTACCTAGCATGCTTGAATCCCCATGTTCAATCCTCAGTACCATATTAATCAGGTTGATAGTGCATGCAGCCCACAGCTACAGACTGAGTCTGAGACCAGTCTGAGACACATGAAATAACTTATTTAAAATAAGCACCCCCAGTCAAAATTTGTAAAAAAGTATTAAAATAACAAAAAAATTCTAGAAGAAATACAGGAGAAATATTATTTCATTTACTGTGCTCTGGAAAACAATGGTGGTACATGTTAAGAAAAAAAGAAAGAAAGAAAAGAAAAAGAAAAATATCAATAGTTCTTCATCCCCCAAAAACTTTATTGAGCCATAATTTACATGTGCTAACATATGCCCCTGGTAAGTGCACAGTTCAGTGAGTCCTGAGAAATGCCCACACTCTCAAGACCCCCAACATGTTTGTTTAGCATATTTGCATCACACTCTAGACAGTTCCTCCTGCTCTGCACTATCCTGCTTTTCCCAGGCAAGGACTGGCCTCGCCAGCTTTCATTTTCCATCACTGCAAAGCCACTTTCTCCATTCTATATGTCCATATAAACAGTATAGAAACCATACACCACACATGTGTGTGCATGGCAGCTTCTTTAAGGGTAACACTAAGCTTCACATAGCACAGTAGAATATATAAGTAACTTATTTCTTTCCATAACTGGCTAATATAACATTGTATCACTGCACTATATATTGATATATTACCACCAAAAAATGCTAAGAGCATTTGTGGGCAGGTTTTTTTTTAGATTTATTTGTTTATTATATGTAAGTATGCTGTAGCTGTCTTCAGGCACCCCAGAAGAGGGTGGCAAATATTATTATGGATGGTTGTGAGCCATCATGTGGTTGCTGAAATTTGAACTTAGGACCTTTGGAAGAGCAGTCAGTGCTCTTAACTGCTGAGCCATCTCTCCGCCTCTGTGGGCAGGTTTTTCTGTGAATATATATGTTCACTTGTTTTAGATAGTAATTTCAAGTGGAGTTGCTATATCATATTTTAAGTGTGTGGTTAACTTTATAAGAAACAGATAAATTGCCAGGAGTGATGGATCACATCTTTGATCCTAGCACTTGGGAGGCAGAGGCCCTCAAATTTCTGAGTTAGAGGCCAGCCTGGTCTACAGGTAACTCCTAAGCTACCCATCCTTCCCATATTCAATCATTAAATGCAGACACTGTTGTGGATGCCAGCAAGTGCTGGCTGACAGGAGCCTGATATAGCTGTCTCCTGAGAGGCTCTGACAGTACTCGACTAATACAGAAGTAGAGGCTCACAGCCATCCGTTGGACTGAGCACATGGTCTCCAATGAAAGAGCTAGAGAAAGGAGCCAAGAAGCTGAAGGGTTTGCAGCCCCTTAGGAGGAACAAGAATATGAACTAACTAGTACCCTCAGAGCTCCCAGGGACTAAACCACCAATGAAAGAGTACATACACATGGGGGGGGGGACTAATGGCTCTAGCAGCATATGTAGCAGAGGATGGCCAAGTCGGTCACCAATGGGAGGAGAGGCCCTTGGCCCTGTGAAGGTTCTATGCCCCAGTGTAGGGGAATGCCAGGGCCAGGAAGTGAGAGAGGGTGGGTTGGTGAGCAGGGGGAGAGGGAGGAAACAGGGTTTTTTTCTGTTTTGTTTTCATTTTTTTTTTAAATTTTCTTTTCTTTTCTTTTTCTTTTCTTTTCTTTTTTTTTTGGAAGGGAAACTGGGAAAGGAGATATTATATGACATGTAAATAAAGAAAACAACTAATAAAAAGATAATAAAATAAAATAAAAAAATAAACAAAAAGCTTTCTGTGATGATAGCAGTCTCACAAAATGGGGAATGTTTCTAAATACAGCCAAACTTTCTGCAAGAAACTTAATGAACATCAGCTCCACACTGTGACATCATACCAAAAGCCAGGGGTTCTCTGCCTGCCCAGGATGAGCAGTATTGAGAGAGGAATCCACCTTCAGGCTAAAGCTATAAAGAAGATGGTACTGGGGCTCCAGTATGCAGAGCTCAGCTGCAGATCAAGAGGATGCTGTATGTTAAGAGATGGGAGCAGTTTGAACTGGGAGATAACAAAAAGATGAAGGCCAATCATGATGTTATACTCACCTCATCTAGTTGCAGTTTGTCTTCTGGGAAGGAATAAACCAGATCTGTGAACAACAAAAGAAAAGTGAAATTAACAAAAGTTATTTTCTAAAATAATTACACTCAGAAGCAACAGGCAAGTTCTAGCTGTCACATGTCATACTCAACACTAGACCTCTGTATTAGAGTCACACCACTGGAACACACACTGGAGTAACACACACACCACTGGAACACACACCTTACACAGAGTAAGGTTTCAGTCTGGTTCACAGTTTTGTAGGTTTGGGTTGGTGCTGGATCTCCCCTGCTGTTTGGGCTCTGGTGGTGGCACAGCATGTCTTAATGTAGTAGATCAAAAACCATCCTTGGCCATGCTGTAAGAGAGTACAGAAAAAAAAAAAAAATCCTGACTCTTCACAGCCCCTTCAAGGGCATCCTCCAACTGATGGGAAGATCTCTCACAAGACTTTACCTCTTGAAGTCTACACAGTCTCCCACTAGTGCTGCTCTGGAGCCCAATTTCTTAGCACACAGGCCTTTGGGGACCATTCCAAATCCAAACGATGCAATACTGTTAGTTTTCCTAATTATAGCCGAATTTGTGAGCCTGTCATCTCCTCCAGTTTTAATTTGCATTTCCCTGCTGAGAAGTGACTTCAACTGGCTTCTTATTGGAATTTGTGTATCTTTCCCACAAGTATCTCTTCAATCTTGAGTCCATTTCTTAATGGAATGGTTTAATAATGGAATGCTTTTCTTTTCACTTGCCTTGAACCGTGGCAGTCTGCAGACTCAAAATGCCATGTACAGAGAGGACGAAATTTTGAATTAGATTCACGAAATAACCTGCTAGTGACTATTAGTCACTCCTTTTCTTCTCCTGGCTCCTTCTTCACGGGGATTCAGCTATGTTAGTAATCTACCTGTTCTCAGAGTAGGCTTGGTGTCTCCCCTCCTAACGTTTCTCTCTCAACGAGCTGTCTTGACATCCTCTATTGCTGCCAGCTTGTGGGACTCCATCTTTCTTTCTAGTGGGAGCCTCCATTGCGGCTCCATTCAGTGCTACTGTCTTTGACCACTTAAATGAAAACCATCCCTGTCGTCTGTCGTCTCCCATCAAAGCACTTGAGTCCATCAGGTCTCCCATTTTGCAGTAATCCTCTTATTCATCTAAGTTTTTTTTCACGGCCCCACGTACACAGCAGTGTTCCCTGAGAAGAGAGTTCACATCCAGCCTACTTTCGAGGGAAATCTCCAGTATACCTTACAACCCCAGGTTTGCACTGAAGGTTGAATAAATTATTATTGTTAAATGACTTAACCTCAATTACCTATGAGTTATTAATTCAGAGGGGAAATATGTTCAAAAGTATCATTCCATATATAATTCTTTTTGAAACACTTTACTGTTGTTAATAGTCTATAAGTGGGAATTATTACATAATAATTTACCTCAGTTTACACACACTGTTAAGCCAGAGTTTGCTAGATACATACTCTTCTACTCTCTACTCTCAAACTATGTAATGAAATATTTACATATAGCAATAAGAGTTAATGTGCACAAGTGCAAATAGGCAACAATGACATAACACAGCCAGCAGTAACATAAAATAAACTCTAATTATTAAAGAGGAAGAAAATGAGAAAGGGGAAATCTTACTCTCATGAATAACTAAGAACAGATAGCCAGACAAGCTTGAAAATGATCATTTTAAGACATTTAACTTTCTCTACAGAACAAAGTTGCATAATTTATACTTAATTAAAAAAGACAAAGGTTGTATGTCATTTATTTATGGAACCAGGCAATATATCTATGCATATTTTCCAGACATTCAAATAGTACTCTGCAACTTCCCTTTTAAAAATAACTTTGCCCGACTATAACATTATAAATATGATACAGGTGTTATATAGCAGTTGCATCTTAGAAATTAATCAAACTGTCCAAAGTTAAGCACCTAGGAAGTTTCTATTGTGTCCTAATTGTAAGTATATAGTTTGAAGGAAGAGGAGGGATCTGGCTAAATGGAGTAACTTCATAAATTACATTCAGAATCAAGTCTAACTTCTGCACACATAAGAAAGTCAAGTCCACATGTCCTTTGTCCCCCAGCTCCATGCTGGCCACACTGACTTTTAAACCCTGTTGTCGTTTGGGATGCAGGACACTTCAGTCTCAACCCAGTTATCTGTTGGAAAGCACTTCAGTTTTCACACTCAGAACATGTGTAATTTTCTCCATCAGTCAGATTGAAAAGAAGACATTTATCTTTTATATCTTATTTGATTTCCAATATCATGTCTAGCCTGTTATCAAGTTGTTGTTTTTTAATTATGAGGTGAGAAGAAAGATTGGCAGTTATTTCTTCCTTCCTTCCTTAAGCTTCAAGCTCGAAAGGGGAAGAGAATCCTAAGTGTAACGACAATTCAATCATTTGCTTATCATGGAAGAGGGCTCTTCTAAATTTAAAAATAGCACTTGCCTAGAGCCGAGTTATCAAAATCTATTCTTGTCACAGCTACTAACTAGCCCTGTGTCATAAGACACGTCTCCTTTCCATTTCAGGTACTTGAGTGTGGCTGGGAAGCAGGTGATATTCTGAAACACCTTTCACTTCTGAAGCTTTATTTTTTTTAATGGCTATTTTCTCATATTTATCTTTTTGTCCTAGTCTCCTTTGCAACCAGTCCAAGTAGAGATACTCACTTTCTAGCTGCTTCTATTACTCCATAGTTACCTCAGCATTTTCTTCTAAAAATCTACTTTTGACTTTACTGAGGATTTAGCTTTCTAAAATGTCACCAGAACCTTCCGCTGAAATGTGTTGCCACACACAGTCAAGTCTTCTGCTTGAGCCAGCACCATCATTCATGTGTGTGAGAACACGCAGCCTGCTCCTCTTTTCTTGCCTAATTTTTTTTTTTTGTTCGTTTATCATCATCCCTGCCTATCACATGCACTTCTATTCTTGGTAGCCCAAGAAATCTTACCCTACTCATGAGTCCCATTCTCTAACTCGCCAAGATGGTTTATCTAGTGTCTAATAAGAAAAGGCACTCTTGACCCCCGAGAGACAGAGAAGCAGAAAGGGCACACCCTGTGATGGGGGCTTCCCAATGCTGTGTTCCCTTTGATGCCTAACGATGAAGGCTGTTAATGCTCTAACTCATAACTCCTCTGTGCTGTGCAGGTCACCAGCTGATGAGTGGTGAGGCCTTCCTGTTCTTGTGCAGAAAACTACCATCTCTATGAGATGATCATGATCAACACTTAAGAGATGAGAATTTGTTTGTGAGTGCCTCGGTTTGCCTGGGCTGCAATGGGATCATACTTTTTGGTGTTACACATGCCTCACCTTATGTTTGCACAAGGTTGATACCCAAATACCCAGTGCTAACTACAGGAGGAGGCTCTCTGTCTTGCTTATGCTTTTCTTGGTCTTATTTCTGTACTCCTCTGTCCCTGCTGTGGAAGGCTGACCCTCACATACATTACTACCATTCAGATATTTGGATGAAGGATTTCTAAGGGAGATTCATGAGTATATGCTTTTTTCATGGTTTGATTTGTTTGATTTTTAAAGAAAATTATTTCACTTATGGTTTCAAAATTTATCAATCCATATTTATGCATTGTTCTCTTGTACAATCTATTAAATGTCCCATGCCATTATTATTAGCCCCAAAACTGTTTTGCCCTATTCCTGAAGGTTCCATTCTTATAAGAATGGCTATTTTCTTCTCTCAGTGAGTTAGCCCATAGTTTATTGACCCTCACTTCTAATTTTTAATTCTCAATTGCTTTGGTTTGCATTTTCTACTTCACTCATCTCTAAGTTTGCTTTTAAAATTTCTTCCTCTTTTGTTTACTGTGTCTGTGGCTTTTTATAAAATTGAGCCTCATTCCATAGCCCACTAGGTGTGGAACTCACCTGATATCTCAGGCCAGTCTTGACCTCATGAGTGGACTCCCAACATTTGTGGCTGTTTAAAGTGAATGCTACATTTATTGTTCTGCCTGTCTTATCCTTTAACTAAAGGATATAATATCTCTATCTAAACATTGATTTAAACTACCAATCAAGGCATAGTTTTTATTATCTAGGATTTCTAAATACTTTAAAAGTTCCACTGAATCTATTTAGTAAAGTATCACTTAGCAATGGAATATTTTAGTTCCAAAATTACTGGGTATGTTTAGATAGCTTTAGTTATTTATTTATCATTTATCATTTACCTTCTTTGAGTGTAAACTTATAGAACATTTCTTTGTGTATGTGCTTACAAGTTTATGAGTATGCATGTGTACAGGTGCATATGCATGTGTTTGGTGGCCAGAAGACAGCCTGAAGGGTCATCCTCGGAAATGCTGTTGACCTTCTTTGAGGCAGAGTCTATCACTGGTCTGGAGTTCTTCAGTCAGGACAGGTTGAATTGAAGGGAGCTGCAAGGATCCTCCTGTCTCCACTTTCCTACCACTCTGATTACAAGTAGGGATCCCCATGCCTGGGGTTTCCACATGGCCTCCAGGAATAGAGCCCACTCAGGTCCTCTTGCTTGAGAGGCAGGCATTTTAGCAGTCGAGCTCTGAGAATTGTAATGAGCTTAGAAATTTTAGTCAAACCCTTAATTTATAAGAATGTCTAAAATCCTTACAAAGGGTAAACCTTCTATTTGTTTGGGGAATTATTCTTTAAATACCTGTTTGGCTAGAAACTGTTAATAAAGTTTAACTATTTTAATACTTTTACTCTAATCTATCACTTTCTTAGCTACTCCATTGAACTATTCTCTAGCAGAATTACAGATTGGGAAAGTTTTTTTTCCCGGTAACTCTACCAGTCCATAATTTTGATTTATCTGTTGCATAGTTCTGGTTCAGCAGGCATGAATTGTAATTGCTCTATTTTTGCTAACTATTCATATTTCCATTAATGTTTTTCATCACTTTCATGAATACTATCTTCTGTCTTCACCTCAGGTCCCATGTTTACAACCCGTAGGGCTTGGAAACTTGGGTCCCTACTCCATGCAGGTGCTCAGGCTTTATGTGCCCATGGCTATCTAGGTAACGATCCCAGGCTTCATGGGAAATGTTCCTTCTTTATGTCAGGCAGCTCTACATCTAGACACCAGGCTTTGTTGTTCTCTCTTTTAAGAATCTGGATGAAGAAGTACGTAAGTAAAGACAAGGAACAGAACAGAGAGATAACAGACATGCATATACAGAAAGGGATGTCTATCTGTAGTGCAACATACAGGGAAAGAGATGAGAAATGCATACAAGATGGGGTTTTTCATCAAGTGCTCCTTTGCCATCTTGTTTGAAGTCTATCAACTGTCAAGTAGAAAACTTGACTAATTGCTGTTTCAGTTCAAACCTTTGGATTGCAAATACGGCTCTTTGATGTGAAATGAATTTTCTGGAGCAGTGTAGTGAACATCCTCCTTGCTCTGCTGTACAGGAAGCCTTAGAGGTTGCAACCTGCTAGTGATTGCTCATGGCATCCATTGGAATGCACAGCTCCCCTCTGGCCATGCTCCTGATGTAGTTCTGTAGGAGGTCCTGTTAAGTGCTTACTGCTTTTCGAAATGGTATCTGGGCTAATGTCCAAACATGCATTAAGAGGGAGAATGGTATTAATGTGCCCTTAGAAAACATTTTTTATAGCCTAGCAGGAAGAAAAATCACTTTGTTCTCATAATTTGCTTTATATCTTGCTATTATCACTTTTAATTGCAGTTTTCTAATAAAGTATTTATTTAACTTCCATCAGTTTATTTTCTTCTTATAAAATTTATTCTTCCTGGAAAATTTATTTCTTCCTTTCAAAATTACATATAAGTTAATTAAGGATTTTGGATGAATAATCAAAATAAGTAATGGTGGAGACATTGCTGAAGTTGGTGGCTGAGATACTGGTTAAAGTAATGTCTATTTTCTTTCAGTCTATTTAGACTTTAAAATTCAAGCTCTTTTTCTTTTCTAAAAGTAAAGAAGTCTTAAGAGGTCTAAATCGAGCTAAGTCAGACACATCCACTTACATTTTTAACAATTTTGCCTGTGTTTTGACAGCTTTTCTTCCTTCACCATTTAGATTATAATTTATGGTTTAATTTCACAGCAGTTAAATATTATAGTCAGTTTTAGGGAGTGAAAGAAGTATCATAATCTGGCTTCCCAATACTGTCACCCACGAGTCATTTGGAAAACTTTAGGAATCTGTCCAACTGGATTTCTCCTCACTCATGTCTATGTCTATGTACGGTGCCAGGACTATCAATTCTTCAGATTGGTAAGCGATAGAACAAAACAAAATGAGATAATAAAAGAGGGTATCTAGTGCAATACCAATGTGACTGTGCCACATAAAGAACTGATGCAAATTTATTTAAATTCATCTTATATAGTTTTACCAGTATTCTATATAATGTGAATTGATAAAAACAAATCATTTGTATAGAAGTAAAGAGCAAACACAAAATATATTCTGTTAACAATTATGATCAGTTATTACAAATTACAAAACTGTGTTATTTTAATTTTTTATTTATTAGTGTGTACATGAGTGTGTGCATGTATGTGTGATGCGTATTTGTGAGTACAGATGTCTGCAGGCCATAGTGCACTGTGGATATCAGAAGAAAACTTCCTGAGTCATTTTCTTCTTTCACTGTGGGCTGGAGGGACTAAATTCAGAAAGTGAAACTTGCACACGTTTTCCATCTGTGTTCTCATTTGATAATGTTACTGTGTTTGATAATCAATTCCTCCACCGAATTCTGGATATTAGGTTTGAAGATGGTTTTGTAGGAAAGGAAATCTGATTTGAAGATGTATTAATGATCCCCATATAAGGCAGATTTTGGAGACTCTTGAAATGTCCAAGTATAGATAGATAGATAGATAGATAGATAGATAGATAGATAGATGACAGTAGATAGATA
>JADRCD010232378.1:12757-29444 GCA_019843815.1 Montemys delectorum
AGATAGATAGATAGATAGATAGATAGATAGATGACAGTAGATAGATACATATATAGATGATAGATAGATTGATGATAGATAGATAGATGATAGAAGATAGATAAATAGGTATATAATAGATGATAGATAAATAGATGACAGATAAGTAATAGATAGACAAATATATAGGTCTGAGGTATGTGTGTGTATAATTGGCTCAGAGGCACATATATAGACATATTTGTGTAAAGTTTGTTCATAGACACCTATATAAATGTGTGTGTGTGTGTGTGTGTGTGTATACTTGGCTCAAGAATGACAAATAACAGGAAAAAAGGAAAAAGCGGACAAATCAAAGAGGAAAAATCAAAAATAGGTGAAAGGAATCAGCAGACAACAGAGGAATGATTGATGGTTCTGAACCAATGTGTTAAATTGCACTACAGAAATTCACTGCTTTGCTAAACTGCCTGTCCTTACTTAGATGGAATCATGGTGTGGTGATTCACGAATAGAGGCAAGGACATCATACCTCAAGTGTTCTCTCTCTCTCTCTCTCTCTCTCTCTCTCTCTCTCTCTCTCTCTCTAGGTTTTGGTTTGTGTTGTGTTATAAACGTGGCTTTTATTTCCTCAGATGAAGTGATAAATGAGAAATGGATCTAAGCTGGGTGAGTAGAGTACGTGGCTTGGGCTGAGCCCTGGTCATTTTTTCCTCTGTTCTAACTAGCTCTAGGCCTAGACCTGGAAGATTCTAGTCCCTGTACAATCTAATCTTCCAAGCTGACTGATTCAGTCCAGCTTTTGACTGAATTACTCTGCCTGGCCTCATACTAACTTTGGCAGTACATTCTAATTTTCTGGTTCCTTCTCATTCTCCGGCTTGTTCTGTCTTTACCTTTGTCTAGCTTGTTCTCTCTGTAACCTGTCTCTGTAAAACTGTTCTGGTACAAACTACCAGACATGCTCACCACACACCACACACCACACACCACACGACCACTGTCTTATCTCTCTGATTGCTCTAAGGTAGGCTCTCTTCCTCTGCTGTTCTCATGAGAGCAGGGCACATCCTATCTCTGACTCATTCTGTCAAGTCTTCCTCACATTTGTCACTTTGTCATTCCTCAATTAGATGTCACCTTCAAAACTGGCTGCTTCCTTCTACAAACTAACCTTATCTCTTCATTATTAGGGATTAACGGTATGTACTAAGGTCCTGTATATGTTCCAGCCAGATCATACTATAATCCCCCTGCCATCTGCATCCTGGCCAGATCATGTCTTGGAGTGAGATCCCTTGTCAGAGCGGCGAGTTATCAGATTAAAATTCTTCTACAGTTGTGTATTGAATTTGAGGCTTGAAGCAAGCCAGAGAATCACACTGCAACTGAGCCGCACTCTAACCCTCCAAATGGTTTTGGAGCAATGAGTTTTGCGGTGACTGGAAGAGATGGAAACCATCGTTCCCTCAGCATAGATTTCCCACTGGATTTTGTTTCATTTCATGTTTCTTTAATAGTGAAGCTTCCAGTTAGTGCGCTGAAAAAAAAAAAACATGTGCGGTGTGAATGCAAATGGGGATGAGGGACCCTGAAACACATATCGTTGCCACAGCTGACCGCTCACTCTGTGCTTTCCCCAGAAGGAGCTTCAGACACTCAGCAATTTCATATTATCAGTCAAGGAGAAGCAACATATTTCAAAATAACTTGACATTTCTAAGCATTTGGGCCTTTGCTTTAAACCTAACACAAAATCCTTAGACACTGCCATGATCTGCACTTGCCTTCCAGTACACTGTCCCCAGAGCTTGCTTCAAAGTACAAAACCTTTTGTTTTCTTCTCAACTGAAATTCCCCTGGTTGATTTTTAAAGGCAAGCTTCCTCAATGGAGACAGCATGAAAAACGTATGATTTTGTTCTACTCGTGCAGGGCACAGTGACTTTTCCACCTTTGCCAAAGTTCCATAGATGCCTGGAGCTCATTTTTGTTTTGTTTTGTTTTGTTTTGTTTTGTTTTGTTTTGTTTTGTTTTTGTGCTCGCTGGTCTTGGCTGATGTTGCTATTAGTTTTCTGGAAAAACCGTTGCTTCAGAGTGGAATCTATACATCACACCCTTAGGAAAGAATATTCTGGGCACCCAGATGATATCAGTCCCCTCTGGGATGGGCTCAGAGAGGCCCTGGAATTCCTTTCCACACCACTCACTGCAGCTTGACACTGAATGGCTCTGGGTAATTAATAATTACGTTACCCTTACAGGTAATGCTATGAGGAACAAAATATAAACAGGATTTCTTATCGTTGAGCACAGTTCCCTCTATGTCTAGTACTAACACCTGGTATCAGATAAAGGCTCAAGAAAACATTTTGATGGGTTGAGTAAATAACACAGCATGGTGGCCATAGCTCTGAACAAAGGCATATCACATGAACAAATGTATACCATAATAAACATAACTTTTGTCTTACATAAAATTTGTAATTTATATTATATGTATATACTTCAGATATTTCTAAGAATTGTATGTTCAAAGTGAATGTAAGATTAATTTTTTTATGAAAATAGAAATACAATGTCTCCTTATTTTTGCTCTTTTATTTCTACTCTACTTAAAAATTTTTAAGGTTATTTTAGAAATTATATACAATCATGTGATGAATACTGTACTTCAGTCCCCTCTCCAGCAGACCCTGAACAAAGAGTTCCAGTGGTAATGGCTTCGCTTGGGGATGACTCCTGGCAACACTAGTGACAAGGTGATAAAGTGAGGCAGAAAATGGAGGCAGTTTACATGGCGTTGCTAGCATAGTTACCAGCGCCAGAGCCTGTTAGTAAGTAAGTTCCCACTTTACCTTCTGTGGGTGAGTCTACAAAACACAACTCAGCCATTCCACCACTGAAGTGCAAGGAAGTTCAAGAACCACCTCCCACCAGTCACGGAGAGCACCGCCTAAAGGGTGTAAATGCCTATTCTGCTGGTTTGCGGGTACCAGCAAAGTGGCTTCATATGGCCCAAGGAAAGTCTCCAGCAGATATATGTTCTCACCTTCGAAGTCTACTGATTATTTGGACTATAATACTGAGGAGCTAGCAAGTGTAAGGCAGGGCAGGGAGGGTCTGCAGGAATTAGTTTCATAAATCTTTCTTAAACAATTCTAAATGTTTACCTTCTTAAATACTGAAGTGCCCCATAACCATCTTTCATTATGATACTTCTGAATGAAGCGTTAAAAACTGTTGGTAATACATTTTAAAAGATAAATACCACAAATCCCCTTTTAAAGAAGCACAATAGGAGGGGCTCCCGAGTAAGAACAATGACCAGCAATGATGAATTTATTCAGAGACATATAGCCTTTAAGAAGGTTCTGGGAAGAGAATGAGTACAGTAGTTTAAGGGTTGGCCCAAATCATGGTTTATAGAAATGCTTTCCGATGTAAGTAATGCCCTTTAGAAATCAAGCTGGCAAAAGTAGACTGCTTCTTTTCCTGTGTGTGTGTGTGTGTGTGTGTGTGTGTGTGTGTGTGTGTGTGTGTGTGAGTCAGTAGTAATTTAAAATATATCAGTAATTTGAGAAGGAGTGGGGGAACACAGAAGAGTTAGAGGAAGAAGAAATGGGATTAGAAATGATGAAAAATAGAGTACTCATGCATGAAATTCTCAAAAAAATGTTATTAAAAAATAAACTATCCAAGCATGTTCTTCAGATAAAAACAAATGGACAAAACAATAACAACAAAAGCACAAGCATATTGATTCTAAAGACAGAAAAGGGCATGAAGTGGAGCTCAGCAGAATGAAGCCATTGGTTACCCTGAGCTAGTGTGTAACTGATGAGCATCTTAAGGATCTCAGAATCACTTCATTAAATCACTCTTAGACATGTATATGGAGCTGTTAACTTTCCATGCTATGAAAAGGTTGACCACCTACTGATAATTAAGAATTACATTTGCTTCACAAAATCAATCTGTTGAATTTATGCTACAGTTTTTAGCAAAGTAGAATACTTTACAAATATGTATCATTACCATATATATTATTTTTAGGTAATAAATATTATTGACTGTAGATTTAGATGTTTCAAAACCTTCTTTAATAAGGGTTCTCAAACAATTCAACTCCCATTCTTGCCTATCAACCAAAGGTAGGGGAGAGAAGATGGTAAATAGGACAAGGGGATGTGGACCTGTTTAGAAGTAGTTCTTTAGGGGGATTTCAATCTCCATTGTTGGGATACCAGCAGTTAAGTTCAAAAGGGTGTCACCAAACACAAATCAGCAAGGGTGACACAGTCTAGCAGAAGCCATCACAGAATCTGCAGGAATCATTGGGAGTGACCAGAACCATCTGGGTCACCAGGTGATATTCTCTGCTATGCCTCTTTCAAAGAAGAGAAGAATGCCAAGTCACTGTCCACTGAGTCCTATGTGCGGCTCATAGATCTTGTCTCAGCAAAATATCATGTGAGTCTTCATCACATGATACAACCAGAACCTTCCACTTCTATTGGCCATCTGATAGAGGATTTACAAATATGACTATCAAGTGAAAAGGGGGGAAAACTTTTGGTTCTTAAAAAGACTGTGAGGAGGGCTAGAGAGATGGCTCAGGCATCAAAGGCCAGGCTCACAACCAAAAGAAAAAGAAAAAAAAAAGTAAGAATATCCAAATGCCCAGGGCTATGTCCATATGAAACCAATTATTATAAATACTAGCTTTCAACCACAAAGTACCTCATTTTCATTGCTGTAAGTTATCTTTAAGACATTCTGTTTTCAACATGGGAAACTCAGTCTGTGGCTGAATCTCTGCCAAAGACCCTACCTCCTTATTCAAAGGCAAACAAAGGGCCGGGTGGTGGTGGCATGTGCCTTTAATCCCAGCACTTGGGAGGCAGAGGCAGGCGGCTTTCTGAGTTCGAGGCCAGCCTGGTCTACAGAGTGAGTTCCAGGACAGCCAGGGCTACACAGAGAAACCCTGTCTCGAAAAAACAAACAAACAAAAAACCAAACCAAAACAACAACAACAACAAAAAATCTGCACATTACAGCAGAACATCAAGTCATCGCAGATCTACTCCTCAAAGGCAACGAAGCCTTAGACGGAACCCACCACAATTTCCTCTGATTCAATACAGTTTTGTCTCCTACACTCATCACCTCCCTGTATTGAAATAAAGAAATGGATCCTGTTCCTGGTAAAGGCAGTGCCTTCTGTGTTCTGGCCTTTACCACCCTTGAAACTTAATATTATCAACTATCTTCTTAGTCACAACCGTGTGCACTTTTAAATATCTCTGTGTTTTTTTCTGTGTTTACAAGCCAATCGAAGAAAGCAAGCACACCACAACAATACAAAAATTAAAAACAATCAACCCCCCCCCCCCAAGAAAGCCCACCCTGTACCCTCCTCCACTTCTGCTTCATGGCTACAAACCTTGAATGAGTTGTTCCAACTCATGGGCTCCAGCTCCTCCTCAACTGCTCACTCACTCTCTCCCTTTAAACTAAAAGCCTTTTGTTCTCACTGTACTTAACCCTTGGAAGGTTTGCGCTTATTAACCACACTTTCCACAGAATCATTCCTTAATTCTAAGTTAATATACTAAAGTCTGAAAGCCGGCTTAAGCCTCCTTTTGGTACTCTGTAGGTGGGCAGATGGTCCTGCTTGCTGGCTAACTCACAAGCTAGGGATTTTTTTCATCCATCCACCTCTTCCTTCAGGTCACATGTACAATCATTCTCAGATGCTAATAACTCTGTCTTTAATCCCCCTACTTCTCCCCATTCCCAATGCCACTGGGCAAATGTACATTCTGCTTTCCACTCTAAACAGCTGATGTAAACTCAATATGTACCTTTTCAGTATGTGATTATACCCCTGTACTGCTTAGAACCTTATGACATTTTCCCACTTGTTTTTATTTTTTTATTTTTTATTAGATATTTTCTTTATTTACATGTCAAATGATATCTCCTTTCCCAGTTTCCCCTCCGAAAAAAAGAAAAAAAAAAACATACCTGTTCCCTTCCCCTTCCCCCTGCTCACAAACCCACCCTCTCCCACTTCCTGGCCCTGACATTCCCCTACACTGGGGCATAGAACCTTCACAGAACCAAGGGCCTCTTCTTCCATTGATGACTGACTAGGCCATCCTCTGCTATACATATGCTGCTGGAGGCATGAGTTCCACCATGTGTACTCTTTGGTTGGTGGTTTAATCCCTGGGAGCTCTGAGGGTACTAGTTAGTTCATATTGTTGTTTGTCCTAAGGGGCTTCGAACTCTTCAGCTCCTAGGGTCCTTACTCTAGCTCCTTCACTGGGGACCCTGTGAAATTCAAAACCCTCGGCTGTGTCTTAACTACTTTGCAAGCTCTTCTATTGCCTACCTCAGAGTCTGGTTCCACTTCCCCCTCACTCCAATCTCAGGTTCTTCCTGCTCTAGATCGTCCAGCAATTTATATGTGCCTCAAAACATCCCCCTCCTCCCAGAATGCCTTTCTTTCTTTCCAGATCAAAAGACTCATTTCTTAGAAAACCCTTATCTAACAATCCTAATCCTCCATCCTTTAAGCAATCCTTGCCTCTCTTTGGTGGCTCTGAGCAGGGTTACTAATTAGATGTTTATTTTTGTAATTATTCCATCAACATGTATCTGTCCCAATAAGACTGACTATCAGGAAGCAGGGCTGTTTTTGTTTGTAGCATGTAATCTTATCCATATGGTAACTATACATAAAACTTTGTACTTAGGTGTAAATCTCTGTTCTCTCTACCAGTATAGGAATTCTCTACTGTAGACCAATATGTGTGGCTGTGTGGGTGGACGTGTATGTCAAACAGATATGGCTGCATATCTGTAAGCTATATGCTGTGTATGTCATATATAACAATAAAAACAGAAACTCATCTTTTAAAATTTCATTTTAAAACCTTAATTTTTTTAGACAGATCCAAATTTTTTTAGCCACATTCCAAATTTAGTATTTTATTTATTTATTAGGTATTTTCTTTATTTACATGTAAATTTCTCCTTTCCCAGGTTTCCCTCCAAAAAACAAACAAACAAACAAACAAAACCAACAAGAACAAACCCCTGTTGCCTCCCCCCTCCCCATGCTTGCCACCCCACCCTCTCTCACTTATTGGCCCTGGCATTCCCCTACACTGGGGCACAGAACCTTCACAGGGCTGAGGTCCTCTCTTTCTATTGATGATCGAATTTGCAATCCTCTATATATGCATGCTGCCAGAACAATCAGTCCCACCATGTATAGTCCTTGGTTGGTAGTTGGGTCCCTGGGAGCTCTGAGGGAATACTAGTTAGTTCATATTGTTGTTCGTCCTAAGGGGCTGCAAACCCTTCAGCTCCTTGGGTCCTTTCTCTAACTCCTTCATTGGTGACCTTATACTCAGTTCAATGGATGGCTGTGAGCCTCTACATCTGTATTAGTCAAGTATTGTCAGAGCCTCTCAGGAGATAGCTATATTTAGGTTGGCTTGTCCTTCCTTCAGTCTCTGCTCCATAGTTAATCTCTGCAACTCCTTCTGTGGGTACCAAATTTAATATTTTTAAACATACATTTCTGATTACTACTCTCTTTCACTTACAAAGTAAACAATACTCTTAAATTTTTTGATCAAAACAAAGTAGAATATTGTACCTGGGAATTTGCAACTAAGCATAGATGGTCAAGTGATTCAAACAGTAGTGGTTCTTCAACTGTGGAGATATTTATTATATGGACATTGTTTGGACCATGCCTAAGTTTTATAGACAACATATTAGAAAGAATAAAAACACTGGCATACATCTACTCTAAATTACAAATCATTTTAGAAACATCAATAGCTATAGACAAAAACTATACTAATTACTTTTAAAGGACTTATTAATTAATTAAAATTTTAAGTAAAAAAAAAAATCTTAATAAGCCTGGATACTACAGAGACAGAGGCTTCTGTGGTCCACCACTTGGAAGCAGAAGGATCCAGGCTAGCCTGAACTATAGGATATCCTATTTGAAAATATCAAACACAAAACATACAGAACTCCCAGGCCAGGCTCAACAGTTAAGAGCACTTGTTTGCAACTGTAGGAATGGGAGCTCAGATCCCAGCACTCTTACTACAAGCTAGGCATCAGGCAAAGGCCTGCAACTCCAGTTCCCAGGGACCTATTGCCTACCCTCTTTTGGCCTCATGCAATCATCTAATTCAACACACACACACACACACACACACACACACACACACACACTCACAAAGGTACACCACGAATTAAAACAACAACAACAACAACAACTCCCTGCTAGATTTGAGGAATCTCTGGTTTGTATGAAAATGTATGCATTGTCTTTCTGAAAGGGATGGTATTGGCTCAGGATCCCCAAGAGCAAGTTCTCAGCACAAAGATTTATTTGCCCCAGAAGGACAGAGGGTAAGGATAAGGAACAAAGGTGTGAGATACAGGATGAGGGAGAAGGGGAAAGGAACAAAGAAAAGGTGGCAGGGATATTTATTTGTCCTGGAGGGGAACAAAGGACTGCCTCTGTATAGAGAAGAGACAGACAGGGCGTGTAGGAAAATGGCAGTTTATGAAGGTTAAAGGGGGAAAGCCTATGTTGGGATGAGATGTTTGATTTCAATTGGACATGTTAATTAGGTGAACTAATGGGGGTTTTTTGATAGCAGGACCCTTAGTAGTCAGCCTCAGGAGGAGGAAGTGGCCAAATAAGGGAATAGATCTTGGTGGGTAGCTCTAAGAATGTAATCTAACAGTTTTTTCCGCAAGGCAGAAGGAATGGGGGAGAAGGACAAGGCCTACCAGAGCCACGTGTGCAGCCTCACTAGAGTTCCTTCACTTTTATGCTCTCTTGATGAGAGCCATTCTGATACTTCATTTTTCCCCAAATAATGTCATTTGCTTATAAAATGCTCCCACTACGATGCAATCCTGCTGCACCGTCAGCATCCACAAAAGAGCTGTCTCAAGCCACACTTGTACTCTGACTTCTGAAACCTCCTCCCAGAAGCTCAAATCCAAGTTGTTGTTTTCTCTTGATTCTTGGAATGTCACACTGTAAACTAAAATTATGCAGATTAGATTGCCCCACCTATGGCAGCTTTCCAAGCATGGTATGGAGACCAGGTACAAATGTGGCTGAACTCATTGTGGGTTCTTGGTACAGGATTAACAACATGTAAAGCAGTGCTGTGAGACTGTTTCATGCTCAACTTAATATAAATATTCAATACCAAAAAGATTGTAGGATACAGATTCATAGATTTATTAAACAACACTGGTCATAAGTCATCAGTACTGTTACCTCTAGGAGCCTAAATCCAGTAGACATTCATTTCTAAATTTTCATATGAAGTGTTTGCAGGGTCTTGAAGATTTCTCCCTAGAGCTAGTAAAAAATCAATATAGTATATAGTATATAGTATATTGATTTTTTTTTTACTATGTCATGATGCTTTTTGGTTCCACTAAAGCTTTGTTATAATACTAGGTGTGCTGAATAATTTTATAGCAACCTGCAACAAGTTAAAGTCATTTGAGAAAATGGAACCCCAATTAAGAAGAGGCCTCTCTAAGATTTGGCCATAGGAAGCATGTTGTAGATTAGTAGACTGTGAGGGAGGACCCAGCCCATTGTATGTAGGGCCACCCCTAGGCAGGTAGTACTAGGTTCTATAAGAAAGCAGGCTGAGCAAGCTGTCAGGAGCAAGCCAGTAAGCAGCACCCTCCATGTCATCTGCATCAGCTCCTGCCTCCAGGTTCCTACCCTGTATGAGTTCCTGTCCTGACTTCCTTTGTGATGAACAGTGATGTGAAAGTATAAGCCAAATAAACCCTTTCCTCCTCACTTTTTTGGGGAGTCCTAGTATTTCATCACAGCAATAGTAACCCTAACTGAGATATTAGATATAAACAGAATTTATCCAATTTAATAACATATAAAGACCTTGATTTATACGTACAGGCTGGTGAAAACCTTGAAAATAAAATAAACTGATGCATTATTATATAGTCTTTAAGAGATTTTTTTAAACTCTAGTGACATTTTCATTTATACCAAAATCATATATGAAGATGTTAAAGGCATTTGCTTTACTTAGTAATATATTTGACTTGGGAAATATATAATAAGCATTAATATTTATTACAATGCTAGCAATGATCATTGTCAGCATGCCAAATTTCCACAGGATCTTTAATTGCTGACCAAGAAAGGATGATGAAGGGATTTGTAAACAGCTTCCCTTACACCAATGTGATTGATCTACTCTACTACCACAGTTTTGTTGACAGCATCATTTCTAATTACTGTGGCTATTTTGATTAGATATTATCAAGAAGGTGGAATTAGCTACTATTTTTTAAGACTGTAGAGGTTAGATTTATGAATCTCATTAATTACAATGTCCAAATCCATAAAAGGTCAGCTTTGTAGTCCAGGGTTTCTAGTTATGTGTTTATGTTTTTTTTAAAAACATTTTCCATGCTGCCACATGGTCTTAATAATTAGAAATTTAACTGTGCTGAATAATATTATTCAACACAGAGGATCTGTAATTTGAATACACTATTGCTTGACTGCCAATTAAATAGTGTTTCCATTTCTTTATTGAAGTGTTTTTCTGTGTTGGGCAACAATGAAATTAATAGTTTGCAGCAGATAACTTTAGAGGACTCACTTGAATTTCTATATACTTCTTTCTTAATAGGTTTTGCTGGAATGCTGACATAAATACTGGAATACTGGAATACTGGAATACTGGAATAAATATTTGCATATTTAACAGAGTGCACAGATTTTAATTGTGGAAGTCAGTAAGTTTTTTTCAAGTGTTCATTTCCATTTAGTCAATAACAAAGATGTAGAGATGTTCCTCATGATTTTAGAAAGTTCCATTGCACGTTTTATTCTTAATCCTCCTTTATTCCCCCACTGTGGAGGTTTGAATAAGAAATGTCTCCCAGGGGTTTATGGATTCAAGCACTTTGTCCCCAGCTGATGATGCAGTCTGAAGATGCTATGGAACTTTTAGACAGGGAAGCATGCTGGAAGAAGTACATCAACCGGGGCGGGATTTGAGAGTTTATAGGCTTGCTTTACCCCTATCTGTCTGTCTGTCTGTCTGTCTGTCTGACTGACTGACTGACTGACTGTCTGCCCCCTCTCTTCCCCTCCTCTCTCCTTGTTTCCTGTGTGATAAATTGTGGTTTGCCAGCTTCCAGCTCTGGCTACCTAATGCAGTAGCTTCCTCACTATGATGGACTTGCCCCCAGAACCATGAGTCAGACCAAATTCTTTCTTAAGTTGCTTGTGGTCATGGAGTTTTTAATCACAGAAATGGAAACTAATATCCCCTCTCAGGTACCCACATGAATGAACTGTACAGTATGTGCTTTAGTGTCTGGCTTCTTTGGATTGGCAGGCTACTTTTCTTAGACTTCTCCATGATCATTAGTTTGTATCTCTTTAACATTGAGTCATACTTCATTGCATATTCATGGTGGTCTAATCGTTCATGTGCTGAAAGACTTTGGGGTTGTTTCTTGGTTGTGAATATTGAGGACGAATAGAGTTACTGTTTACATTCTTGTACTTACTTTTCTGGGGACAGAAATTCTTACATAAAGTCTTAAAAGTAAAGTTTCCAGGTTACAGGAGCTCTTTAATTACTAGTGACACTGGTTTGCATTCCAGTTGCAATGTGGGAGAGTTCCAGTTGTCCCACAGTCTTGTTAACACCTGTACTTCTTATAGTCACTGTCATTAGGAGACCATGTAACTCATTTATTTGCATTAAATACCCCACCTTCATGCATTACCCAGGTACTCAACACTACCCTATTCTAACAGCAAATACAGCAAGACAATGTGTACTCCTGCCTTCATGTATGAAATAAAATGAAGGAGACTGTCTAGCTCCAGGTCTGACATCAAGAAGAAATTTAGTACATTATAAATGACTTTTTCAATCAGGTAACCTTCTTCCTTGCACTCAGAAATCATCCCAGGAAATTGTCTTTGGTTTTCAGTTAGATAATAACACGATTGTTTGAAACAGATCATAAACATTTCATTGACTGTGCTGGCTAGTTTTATGTCAACCTGACACAAGTTACAATCATTTGGGAAGCAGGAAATTGAGAGAATTCCCCATTAGATTGCCTGTGGGCAAGTCTGGAGGGCATTGTATTGATTGAGGAGTAATGCCAGAGGGCCCAACTCACTGTGGGCAATGCCACTTGTGACATGGTGTTCCTGAGTGCTATGAGAAAGAAGATTGAGTAAGCCTGGAGGTGCAAGCCAATAAACAGTGCTCCCCCATGGCCTCTGCACCAGCTCCTGCCTCCAGGTTCTTGATTTGAGTTTCTGCCCTGACATCTCTGGGTGATGGACTCTATGCTTGAAGCTGAAATAAATGCTTTCCTCCCCAAGCTGTACTGGCTGTGGTGCTTATCACAGTGATACAAACTCTAACAGAGACATTGATACTTGATTTTATTTACAAATAATAACCTCATTTTTCTAGCACCCAGGCAGCATATTTAAAGTACTTAATTATTTATTTTTATAGTCACAGAGTTGTAAAGCCATCAACAAAACTAATTTTAGAACATTTAAAAAGAATCACCATACCTATTAGCAATTTATTCTTCTTTGTTTTGTCAACAAAAAGCAGGGGTGAGGGCACTGATATACTAGGATTGTTCATAGGATAAGCAAATGTTGAGTAACTGGGTAGTAGATGAAGAACACAACCCAAATTAATTTTCGATCACCATGCAAATGTGTTTTGAAATGAATGCAATAAAATCCAATGAGGGATTTGAGAGAGACAGCTCAGTGGGTAAAGCACTTGCCTCACAAGAGTGAGAACCAGATTCAAGACTCTCAATCCCTGTGTATATGTCTCATGGGTAACCCAGCCTAGTAGCACCAGTACTCAGTGGGCTGAAAAGGGGGATCCCTGGAAAACACTGCTAGCTGGACTAGCCAAGTCAGTGAGCTTTGGGTCCAAATGAGAGTCTTTGCCTTAATACATGAAGTTGAGATCAATCATGAAAAGTACATTCCCTAAACATTTTGTCTGCTGCATATGTGTATCTATACACAGGCAAACATGCATATACATACACAGCACACAGAGACACATGGAAAAAATGCATGAGTCCTGTTTCAGATTACTACAGTAAAAGACTGGAAAAACCAACATATTTTGTTAAACAAGGTCATCATATTACCAATCTTTTTTCAATAATCACAAAATACTCACTATCCCTGAGTTAGTGATAATATTTGAGAAATGCATTCCATGAAATATTTCAACATAGCAAGAATTTCTTGCCTACAATTCTGCTTATACTTAGGATGTCAAAGAATGTGAAAGACCTGTTTTCATTCCCACTGAAACAGTGTGTTTACTCAACAAAGCAACTTAAACTTGCCATGTGGTAAAAATCCCATTTCATGGGAACACATGTAAAAGAGCTAAACTACCATGGGAAGATAAAATCTTGGTAGGAGAGCAGGTTGGGGAGTGCACGGCCCCCTGGTACAGCTGCTGAAGTGAGGTGGAGATAAGCAAAGCTTCAAGCTCCCAAAGAAAAGCTACCTTCTGCATTGGCAGAGACAAACCGACAAACATGAGATCTTCGAGCGGTGTCAGGGCTTTAAATTTAAATGTGAAGAATCTTCCAATGTAGAAATTTTCTTTTCCCAGTAATCCTCTATATTGAAGATTGTACTGAGTCATTAAGCACAGAGTTAGGGCTTGAAAACCAAAGAGCTCTCAGGACCCTACAGTTTCATGTTTTAAAAGGCTTATATTTTTAGAAATTGAGAAATCTTAATGCCTTCACTATTATGTCAAAAGAGCCATACAACTGTTATCAAATCCATATTAAAACATTTTCCAAAGAAAAAGAGCTTTTAGTTTTAACTCCAATTCTAGGGGATCCAACACCTCATTGGATGTTGGCTCTAACATCCAAAATCAACCTTGGAATGTATTTAGGAATTATATATATATGCATATATATACACACACACTAATAATAATATATATGTATATACACACATTAACTTCCAACATCAACCTTGGAATATGTATATATATTCCAATATATTCCAATATTTATTAATATATATATTCCAAGGTTGATGTTGGATCTTAGATTATATATATGTATATATACATATATATTATTATTGTTAGAATATGCATACTATATATTATACAAAATATATATTGTATTTGTAATATATAATATAATGGCATTCAAGAAGATACCATTGTTATTGATTGATTATAGAAAAAAACAAAAAAGATATATAAAAACAAAAACCAGCTCTCTGCTCCTTTCCTGTAAGCTGAGAGCTTGTCTCCAGGGAGTGCTCTGACCCCAGGACTTAGGCGGGAACAGCTAGGAGGCACAGGCCCAAGAAGTGGAAGGGCAGCTGGGACGGGATCCTTTCTACCTCCATCTACACCTAGGAGGGATAGGAAATCCACAACTCTCCCTGCCCCTTTCCCACAAACAAAGAGCTTGTCTCCAGGGAGTGCTTTGACCCCAAGACAGCCCTCTGCTCACAGGTCTTACCAGAGGATAGCTGATCTCCCAAAAGTACTGACACAGGCTTACAAACCTGCAGGAGGAACAAGCTCCAGCCAGAGACAGCAAGAACATCTAACACCAGAGATCAACAGATGGCAAAAGGCAAATGCAAGAATCTTACCAATAGAAACCAAGACTACTTGGCATCATCAGAACCTACTACCACCAACACAGCAAGTCCTAGATACCCCAAAACAACAGAAAAGCAAGATTTGGATATAAAATCATATCTCATGATGGTGACAGAGGAATTTAAGAAGGACATGAATAACTCCCTTAAAGAAATACAGGAGACACAGGTAAAGAGGTACAAGCCCTTGAAGAGGAAACACAAAAATCCCTTAAAGAATTATAGGGAAGCACAACCAAATAGGTGAAGGAATTGAACAAAACCATCCAGGACCTAAAAATGGAAGTAGAAACAGTTAAGAAATCACAAAGAGAGACAACTCTGGAGATAGAAACCCTAGGAAAGAAGTCAGGAACCATAGATGCAAGCATCAACAGAATACAAGAGATAGAGAAGAGAGAATCTAAGGTGCAGAAGATACCATAGAAAACATTGACACAACAATCGAAGAAAATGCAAATGCAAAACGTTCCTAACCCAAGACAACCAGGAAATCCAAAACACAATGAGAAGACCAAACCTAAGGATAATAGGTATAGAAGAGAGTGAAGACTTCCAAATTAAAGGGCCAATAAATATCTTCAACAAAAATGTAGAGGAAAACTTCCCTAACCTAAAGAAAGAGATGCCCATGAACATACAAGAAGCATATAGACCTCCAAATAGACTGGACCAGAAAAGAAATTCCTCCCATCACACAGTAGTTAAAACACCAAATGCACAAAACAAAGAGAGAATACTAAAAGCAGTAAGGGAAAATGGTCAAGTAACATACAAAAGAAAGACCTATCAGAATTACACCAGACTCCACAACAGAGACTATGAAAGCCAGAAGATCTTGGGTTGATGTCATACAGACCCTAAGAAAGCACAAATGCCAGCCCAGGCTACTATACCCAGCAAAACTCTCAATCACAATAGATGGAGAAACTGAAATATTTCATGACAAAACCAAATTTACACAATATATTTCCACAAATTAACTCAAACACAAGGAGAGAAACTACGTCCCTGAAAAAGCAAAAAAGTAATCTTACAACAAAACTAAAAGAAGATAGCCACATGAACAGAATTCCAACTCTAACAACTAAAATATCAGGAAGCAACAATTACTTGGACTCAATGGACTCAATTCCCTAATAAAAAGACATAGACTATAAGACTGGGTATATAAACAGGACCAAACATTTTGTTGAATACAGGAAACCAACCTTAGAGACAAAGGCAGACACTACCTCAGAATAAAAGGATGGAAAACAATTAATGCCAATGGTCCCAAGAAAAAAGCTGGAGTAGCCATTCTAATATCGAATAAAATCAACTTTCAACCTCAAGTGATCAAAAAAAGATAAGGAGGGATACTTTATACTCATCAAAGGTATGATCTACCAAGATCAGCTCTCAATTCTGAACCTCTATGCTCTAAATACAAGTGCATGTACATTCAAAAAAGAAACTTTACTAACGCTCAAAGCACACATTGCACCACACACAATAATAGTGGGAGATTTCAACACCCCACTCTCAGCAATGGATAGTTCATGGCACCCTCCCAGGAACATCAATAACAAGGCTTTACTAAATATCTGGACTCCTGTGGTCCTGTGACTTTGACACATGCACTTAGCCACCACAGGGGCAATGTCCTTTGCTCTGTGAAGCTAACAAATAACGCCATGAGCATTCCGATGTCTCTCAACAGAGGAATGGATACAGAAATTGTGGTACATCTGCACAATGGAGTACTACTCAGCTATTAAAAACAATGAATTTATGAAATTCTTAGGGAAATGGATGGATCTGGAGAATATCATCCTGAGTGAGGCAACCCAATCACAAAAGAACACACATGGTATGCACTCCCTGATAAGTGGTTATTAGCCCAGAAGTTTGGAATACAGGAAGAACAACCCACAAACCACAAGAAACT
>JADRCD010232379.1:0-19190 GCA_019843815.1 Montemys delectorum
TAAAACTAGAGGAAAGAAATGCAATTCAAAGTTCTTTTTGGTCTTTCTTGTTATGTCCGTGTAAAATTTCCATGCATGGCCATCCTGTGTTTCATCTTTAAATGCCTGAGAGTAGCAGCAATTGCATGTCTTTTGAATACAAGGAAATCTGTTCTTTATCATGTCGTTGGTGCTTGTAGTATAACACATATCTATTTGTAACCTCCTAGATTTCTTTGATTTGATACTGGGTAGAAGTTCTTAATTTCCAAAATAATTTTCTCACCAGTGATTGATGATTCAGGGGAAGCTGTGTCTCAGTAAACACTGACACCATAAAAGGTCGACTCTCACTGGCTCAAGTTATTTTTCCCCTAGCAAGTTCAGGTGAAGAGGATTAGCCACTGTTTCCTGGATGTGAACAAACTGAAGGCTACTGACAGAAGGCCTGGGCCTGGTAGGCTTACATTTCTCAGGAAAAAAAGAAGAAAGAAGATTTCGACAATTCCTTTCTGACAGAAAAGAGATTAATCCAGAGTTTATCAAACACATGTAGTTACACCGAATCAGGAATATTCGCTCTTGAGCCTATACAAGAAGCAGGTGACATGTTAATCTCCAAGTTGTAGGTATACCTAATCGAGATTATTCCATCTTTGATTCTATCTGATGACAAATGACATCTTGGCTTAGAATCAAAGTTTTAAATAGCAAAAACAAAGAATACAAATATTGAGAAAAATAATAAAATGTAACATCAGTACTTTTTTTTTTTTTAAAGATTTATTTGTTATTTCTAAGCACACTGTAGCTGTCTTCAGACACCCCAGAAGAGGACATCAGATCTCATTACAGATGGTTGTGAGCCACCATGTGGTTGCTGGGATTGGAACTCAGGACCTTTGGAAGAGCAGTCAGTGCTCTTAGCTGAGGAGCCATCTCTCTGGCCCAATGACTGTACCTTTACTACTACCTGTACCTTTAGCCAGTTCTACAATAACTTTCATTAGAGAAACTGATCAGGCCAAGTTTTTTGTAACCGAGTGGTTTTAATTTTGAAGCTTCAAGTCTTTACTTCATGAAGCATAAGTCATACAATTGAGCAGCATCGTACAATTACATGTTGTCATCTTACCTAAAGAAATTAGGTAAAAAAATATTTAAAATGCACGATGCATGGCATCCATACTGTCATTTCCATGTTTAATATGGGTGATTGTCAACTCTGAAAATTAAACAATAATAAATAAGGAGTAGACTTCTCTAATAGCACTCTGTCTCTAGGATCAGGTGAATGTAGGGTCTGTGTAATCGTTCACATACCTGCTATAAAAATGCAAGGTGATACAGAATCTCTATAACAATCACCAAATGGCCCATGGAGACATTGCATCATGATCTTGATGAATAATGCCATCTTTTGTATTATATTTAGGTGGAAGAGGCCTAAAGGTTGAGGTTTGGAATAATAGCCGGCCAGCACGTCTTGAAGATATACTTGAATACAATGAGCATACCCCAGGGTACATGGGTGCCAGTTGGACAGATTCTGCTTCCTATGTTTGGCCCATAGAACAAGACACATTTGTTGCACGCATCAGTGGATTTTTGGTGCCTCCAGAGTCTGATGTTTACAGGTTTTATATTAGAGGTGATGACCGCTATGCTATTTATTTCAGCCAAACTGGGCGCACAGAGGACAAGGTAGGGAACATGCAAAATACTATTGGCACATCTTGTAGGCAAGACACATTTTAGTGGGTGGGTTCGTGTCCTTGTACATTTACTGGGAGGGAGTCCTGCCTGGCTATAGGAGGTGGGCACTTCAGACTCCTAATCGCCCCCCTTGCTAGGTGTCTCACCTGGAATCACCCCTATCGACTCTAGTAGGCCTCCCCAGTCCCAGGTCTCCAGTGCCTCTTAGAGATTCCCCCTACCTGCCAGAGGCCAATTTCTGTTCTCTTTCACTACATCAGATCTCCTCCATTATCCTCCCCCTAATTTTTTTTTAAAGTTCATGTTGATATGACTAACAGATCTTAGAAGAAAAAAAATATACGTTTTCACATTTCCTACTGATAAAATTTCTAAAATTGAAGTCACGATAAATGATAATTGAAAAGTTTTAATCTAAATTTTCCTTCTATCTTTCTGGAATAAGGTGAGGATTGCGTATTACTCTGGAAATACCAAAACTTATTTTTCTAATTCAACACAAAGATCAGAGGAGATTCATCTTCAGAAAGGAAAAGAGTAAGGCTGTTTTTCCTTGCCTTTAACTTACTGTGTGTCACTGTAAATGCAATCTTATACATAAAGCATTTAATTTGCTTTAATTGGTATACACAATGGTCTATTGGTTTAATTTACAGAGTTAATCATTTTCAAAAGCTGAGGGCATTGTTCACTGTAACAAGTTTGCCAAGCATGCACAAATCTCTAGGTTCTGTATCCTGTACTATAAAGGTATTTATAATTGCTTATTTTCCATATTTTTTGATAAATTCAGTTCTATATTTTCAAAAATACTGACATTAAACTAAGAAGGTAGGTTTAATTTAGAAGACAGATTATATTGTTTCACACGGTGGGTGCCAACTGTAGCAGCACCCACGTAAATGCTCAACTTGATCCCGGCTGTGGTGCGTTTTCCTCTATGTGCCCAGCGTTTTGAGTTCCTGAATATAAGACACACACACAGTTTTTATGTTTGATGAGTCTTAAATAGCTCAATGTCTGGGCACTTCCTAACCTCCACGATGCTAATCCACCTCCCTCTAATGTTCTCATGTTATTACTTACTAAAATCTGTATTTCACCTTTGTTGTCCTGGACCCAGTCGGGCAGCCCTCTTGGAGCCTCTATTCTTTGGATTTTACATGATGACTATGTTCTCTGTCCTGTACCTCCTCAGATATGAGTTCTTTCCTCTCCTTCTAGTAACATGGTAGATCTCTTTCTTCTTCTTCCTCTCTATCCCTAGCCTGGGAATCCTGAAAGTCTCACCTCTGTCCTGTCTAGCCATTGGCTGTAAACAACATTATTTACCAATTAGAACCAACTAGAAGCAGTGCTTCCCAGTGTCTTATGTATAGATGTGCAGATTCTAGCACAAACATTTTTTGGTAGCTAAAATTAACATAATATAAACAGCAGCATTAGGCCATACCCACCATAGTTTCAGATGTTTTAATTCATAGTTCCTAGGTACTGATCCCTAGGTGCTGGCCCAGTACACCATGGCAGAAGGTTTGCAATGAGTGGAGAAAGTCTATTCACCTCACTGTACCCAGGAAGAAAAAGAAAAGATAGAGATGAGGATAGAGGAAGAGAGGCTCAGTGTATCTTTCTCTAGAATAGGTCCTCAAAGATTTTCTTCTACTTAGCTCCCCCTGCTAAAAGCTTCATTACCTAATTGTGCCATTGGCCTTCCACCATGTCTTTATCATTTGAACATTTGGAGAACACTGAAGATACAAATCATGTAGAGAACTTTCTACTTCAGACCATACACACACTGATCTAGAGGTCATGGGATAAATGCAACATAGTTACTGTTCTCTCTGTAGCTCAAAACTTCTTCATTTAAACTATTCCTACCCTCAGTAATGTGTTCCAGGGAGTTATTGTCACAGTCTGCCATTGCTTTTGCTTCAGCTCCTTAAGGATAGGGACTAATACTGTCTCTATCAATTTATTTATAATTTAATAATTTTTATTTGAATTCTTGGCATTCATATTTTTGGAAAAAAACATTTTATGACATGTTTTGAGGAAAATATTTATCATCTTACTCTATTTCCTAGATATTACATTGAAATCTTGCTGCAAGAGTATACATTGAGTGCTTTTGTTGATGTTGGACTGTACCAGTATAAAAATGTCTTTACTGAACAGCAGACAGGAGATGCACTAAATGAAGAACAAGTCATCAAATCTCAGTCAACAGTTATCCCAGAAGTACAGGTTTGCTGTGATAATAGACTCACTTTACTGAAAATCAGTCTCCAGTACTCAGGATTGAAACTAGAATATTTACCTAACATTTGTGAAGCTCTAAGTTAGCTACCTATCCCTTAAAATAGTAAATGTATGAGGACAGGTTCCATTTGGTTATGACAGTACATGTGTTAGGAATGTAATTTTATAATAATTGAGTTTCCTCTTGAAATATCTATATTAGAACCATAAGATTTTTGTTTTATAAGAATCATTTAAACATGTTCTTAAATATCATTTACAATACAATAGAGCAGTTGTGAGGCACTGAATAGCCAAGTTACAATTATTTAAAGTTTTTTTTGTCTGTGTATTAATTTGTTTTCTTTATTTGGAAAATAGATTATAACATTGGAAAACTGGGAGACAGCTGATATGACTAATGAAGTCCAGCAGGTCACAGTAACCAGCCCATGTGTGGGAGCTAACTCATGTTCACTTTCCCAATACAGATTCATCTACAACATGGAAAAGACTGGTAGCTATACTAACAAGAGAAATATTTGCCTTTATGTATAAACATATGTATAAAGTACTCACTGTAGCATAATGATAATTTAGAAATTATAGCTTCAGTAGTGTGCTAGACAAAAGAGAAGAAACATAAAGAAATGTAGCTACTGAGATTAAAAGATAGCAAACAAATTTCAAGTATATACCATTGCATTTATTTATAAGAATAATAATACTTTTATGCATTTGACTCCCATGCATAAGTTCAGAAACTAGGAATCAAATTTATCATAATACAAAATAAATGCATCTTTCAATTTTCTTAGTAACATCTATAAAATACTAATTTGGCAGTCAGTAATGTATTTCTATATTAATAAATCCTAAACAACTAATTACCCTAGACAACTGTTTTTCGTTGCCTTAAGTCAGAATTATCATTTAGTGCATGCAATAATTATTTTTATGTCTTTTATCAAAGACAATATTAACCAATTCAACAGTCAATATTACTATCCTAGATCAGTCTTCTGCTTGTTAACTTTAATGTAACCAAGAATAAACTTAAATACAGGACATTATTTTGGGCTACAATAGTCTAGAAAGACTTCAATTTTTCTGTCTTCATTTTTAAATTCATCCAAAGTCTGGCTGCCTGCTGATGCTTCTGACTTCCTGTTGAAATCAGCTTTAAATGACCTTTGGTCTATAAAACCAGATTCAGTTCAAGTGACCAGCAAGAGGGATCTTCAGAGCTGTATCTACACAATAACCTTTGTATCAACTAGAGGTAAGCTGTGTTTTATTTGTATTCTAGATCACACAGAAACTTTGAAGCTTTAGGAGACCTTAACAAATACATGGTAAAATCTAGCAGGGTGTATTCAATACTGTATTCAATAGAAAAGGGCAGTGGAATACAAGGCCTTACTTGGTTGCCAAGTGGCACCTTATACACAAGCTCTTGAATGTAAGCTCTTATTGGGAATTAACTTCATACTCTATTGACAGCCAAAAAAGTAGCAGTTTTCTGCACTAAATAGATTTCTGCAGTAAATATTTACATCTAAAAATACTAAATTAATATTTTGAATATCCTGGTACTCTCTATTGCCTGATTTGATTGTAACCTGCTCTTCTTATAATGTTTCCTCTTAACCCATAAGTAGCATGTGAATGAATCAAATGTTATTTTGGCTGCTTCTTCTGTGAATCAATCTGCTCTACTGAAATACTCTTTATTTTTCTCAAATTCCTCCTTCTTTTATGTTCATGCAACTCCAAATACAATCAATGTGGTTACAGTTAAATGTCTCTTTTTGATGTACTTGTGTTATGTTCATTATCATTTTAAATTTCTATTTGTTACCTCATACAGGAGACTTTGATCTGCTTGGTTATGAAGTATTAGAAGGAAGTAATGTCACGCTGAATATCACAGAACAAATCAAAGGAAAACCCAATTTGGAGACATTCACATTAAACTGGGATGGGATTGCTTCTAAGCCCCTTACCCCAAGGTCATCGGAAGCTGAAGTATGCTCCATGAACATTCTACCCATGTATTTCTTCTGGATCCTTCCAAAGTTCCCACTTTGGGATATAGAGAGATGTGAAAGGACATTGCTTCAAGATATCAGAAAAAATCACTTAACATTTGGTTAATTTGATGAAATGTATATCATAATTGAGTCTCACATGTGCTAGAGACAATATAGTGTCACTACTCACTTTTCTGGGCAAAGGATCTCAATTCTATCTCCACCATTCTATGCTTACGTGGGGAGTATTTATGCCCTTACTCACACCAGTATTGTCTTTCACCCTAAATCCAAGATTTTATTATATGCAAGTAGAAGAGGTCTTTAGAGATGAAGAACAGCAATGATTTTATTATGAAACTTAAATACTTCATTATTTTTACTGAAAACAAATCCACTTAATATCTATCTTATATAAATAATACTTCAAGGAGATGTAATACATTCTGCTACTGCCTTGGCCAATTCACTGTAAGCAAAGAAGGGAGGAAATATGCCAATGGTTAAGAGAATAAAAAAAAATTATTTGACCCATGTCAAAGAATGACCCATGTTCCATAGGGGTGCAGCAGGGGATGTGTTTAAAAAAAGAGCATGCCTGTGCGTTACCCAGTCTTGTAAGCTATCTGTACACTGAGATTCAATTAGTATTTGCTCGGGGATTAAATATTATTCATTGCCTTAAGCCTTTAATGTCTAAGAAACAATAATTTTTTGTTATTTTTGTCTAGCAATCTATTTGCTAGACAAATAGATGTGAAGGTTATAAGACTTGTGAGTGTGTAATAATTCCCATTTAATCCAAAATATTTAGTATTTTAGATAATTGAAAGTTTAGGCATACAGGGTTTGATATGTTCTCTTGAAAAACATTTGAGGATATAGCTTTTCCTAGGAAAATTTGAATTGATCAGGGAAATAATTTATTTAGAATATGTTTACTTTGGTTTTTTTGTTTTTTCAAGACAAGGTTTCTCTGAGTAGCCCTGGCTGTCCTGGAACTCACTCTGTAGATCAGGCTGGCCTCGAACTCAGAAATCCGCCTGCCTCTGCCTCCCAAGTGCTGGGATTAAAGGCGTGCGCCACCACTGCCCGGCCTAGAATATGTTTAATTAATTTTTATTTCTTTTTTTATTGATGTCCTTACAACACTAGTTAATGAAATTCCTGCATTATATAAAAGAAATATAAATAATAGCCAATTAGACATAATTACCCTTACAAAAAACTCTTGATAAGGTCAAAGGACACTTCAAGAAATCAAATGTTAGCTTGAAAATTCTTACAAAATTATAGATAAAAGTATCCTAGTTACGGCTCACATGGGAATTATTTCATGAAAATATTCTGATAGAAAACTAATTAGCTAAATAATAGAAGAGTTACTATTGTCCTAAATTCATTAGGAAGGAGATACTAAAGCACACACTCCTCATTTAGTTTCAGGTAGCTCTGGAAGAGATGGTGAGTGCCAAGTGTTCACCAGAAATAGCACATCTGGAAGAAGGATTTTTAGTGAAGTACTTCAGAGACTACGAAACTGATTTTGACCTGGTATGTAGTGTTTAATGAACCTTGAAAGGTACTGAATAAAATTTCCCATGAGTGTTTGAGATTTTGTGATCTTTTTTTCTTGAATTAGCACTAGTCAGTACTATTCTGAGTCAAACTGCAAGGTTCCATTTAGCATCTTGCCTAAAGCTAAGAAGAAAGCAGTGCCTCCATTGTAGACAGTGGACACAACAGAGAAAGATAAGAACTTTGGGTTATGTTTATGTGTTTTCTTCGCATGACTGAAGAATATGTTCTCTTCCTCACTGGCTTCAGACCCTATACCTTGTATTGGAGTAAATTATAGAATGGGTTACAGTAAATTCCTTTTCTTACTCTTTTGAAATCATTTAGTCAGTTATTACAGTGCCTACCTAATTCTTGTTTGTTTCTTAATGAGATAAAAAAATTTGTTCAGTATATAGAGAAAAATGTTTTTTAAAATAACATTCTATTTTTTCATCTGAATACTTAAGAAACCTAGATGTACATTCTTTCTAAGTGACTTCAATAATATCAAATGCAGGTTTGGGGAGAGGGACCAGTGAATGTAACACTTGTAAACATGTGAGAACTTGAGTTTGTATTTTCTGAACCCAGTAAAGCCAGACATGGCAGTTTAATTTTCATAATCCTAGTGCTTGTATAGTGAGATTGGAGGTAGAGACATGAAAATCTCCAGAAACTCACACCAGCTAGGATGTATATGCAACAACAAAGAGGTCCTGTCTCAAAGAATGTGGAAGATGTGGACTGACCTCCAATAATGTGCCATGACACATAAACATGCATATGCATAAGTCATTCATACACACACTTATACTCAAAGATGAAGCATAAAGTCTAGATATTTTTTATGCACACACACATACACAGAGATAAAATATAGGTTCTAGGTAATTAAATGAAATCAATAATCTAGAAATAACTGAGTCATTAATATATATGCATATATTTCATGATACTTTACATTAGCAGATTTATTAGCAATAAAATGGAAGTTTTACAGCTTAATGTCAGCCATCTCAACTTAATGTATACACACATACAAACACACACACATATATATGAATGTAGTTGTAATGACTGTAAGGATTATGATCGATTCCTCACTACAGCATTTCCCATCACCATCCCAGAATTCACTCCTGTGCTTCTGCTTAACTTAAACTGTTTGCATTTTCCAACACCAGGCTCCTTCTGTCTTTCATGTATTACACAGATATTTATTCTTTGAAGTCTGTTGATCTTTTCTCCAATTTGAACAATTCCCGTTTATCTTTAAAGGCAACTTATTTACCTTTTCTGATGGAATTGCTTTTATGAGTTAGATGCCTCTCATCAAGAGTAACAGAATTCTTAGCTATTTTGTCCCTAGTGTTACCCTCTTCATAGAAGGATAATGTTCCTCATCACTTGAACTATAAAAAACACAATAAAAACAAAACAAACAAAATACTGTTACAGGGTAATTACTAAAATACTCTCATGGAAAAAAATGAATGAATATTTTCAATTAGCTTATTGCATTAAAAAAGATGATAGGATTTGGAAAGCAGTCAAATAGAGGCACAATGGGGATCAAAATGAATATATGAAGAATTTCATAGTTGGAAGAGACTTTTTAAAAATTACAGTACTGGAGAAAGAATGGGATTAGGGTAAGACCTTGAATAACTTAGTTGCAGATATTGTAAGAAAAACAAGACAATAAGTCATGTTTTTATTTGAAATATTGTTGTTTTCTATAGGAACATATTAATAGAGGGCAGAAGACAGCTGAGACAGATGCATACTGTGGCCGTTACTCCCTGAAAAACCCAGCTGTTCTTTTTGACTCATCAGATGTTAAGCCAAACAAATCACCATATGGAGACATTTTATTATTTCCTTATAATCAGGTGAGCTCGTGAAAACTATATGCTAATTGAATCTGGGAAATACCCAGCTAATATAATTTCATGAAAATTTAAGACTAAGAAAAGTGCTTGCCATTTTAAATCATGTCATGTTGGACAGGAGTAATGATTCATAGTCTGGCTTCTGTGATCTTTCTCCTGGTGATTCTCAGAAGAAAAAAGAAGAGGAGTAGGGAGGGAGGGAGCACTAGCAAGAAGGAAATATATCATCAAGTTTTATGCTTTATCTTATAATTTTATAAGAAATTTTATTCATAAATCTTAATTGGAATTTATAGATAACTCACCCTTATAGAGGGTAAAATATCATCTATTTTTTAAAGGAAATAACATCCAAATACAAAAGTCACTATTGTGTCTTGTCTTCTATAAGAAGAAGTTCCCAATTCTCTGACAGGTCAAAATCTACTGGTTTGTTTTGTTTCTAATGTTCTTGTGTACTCTATATAAAAATATTCAATAAATATATACTGATTTGTACTGTATTGACTTGAATTGTTACAATACAAAGTAATTGTAAACTACTGTTAGTGACTCCGTTCATATTTTTTGTATAGTTGTGTTTAGCATACAAAGGATCTCTGGCCAACTTCATTGGGCTGAAGTTCAAGTATGAAGACAGTGGCAAGATCATTAGAAGTGCTGATAAGCAATTTGAATATAACTTTGCTTCTGGAAATAAGTAAGATACATTATGGATTCAGAATAAGTTATACTTCAATATAAAGACTATAAAGAGGGTCTCATTTCTTTCGCTCACCATGATCAAGTTGGCTTCATTTCAGAGGTGCAGGAACAACTCAACATATGCAAATCAGTAAACGTGACGCACCACATAAAGAACTAAAGAACAGTAATCATAAGACACTTACAATAGACACAGGAAAGACTTTTGACAAGATCCAAAAGCTCTTCATGATAGATCTCTCAAAGAAGTTAGTAGTAGAAGGAATATGTCTCAACTTAATAAAGGACACACATGATAAGCTTATAGGCAACATTACATATTAAAAGGAAAAACTCAAAAGCATTTCCACTAAAATTAGAACCAAATTTTATTTTCCACATATTTAACATAATAGCTAATTTTATCCTAACTGGATTTCATTAATGTGCTCTATATCAATTGTGTTTCTTACCATGATAGAAAGCTATTTTACATCCCTATAGCTAATACCAAGGCTACAAAAAAATCTGTATAGTTTCACAACATTAATCTTTCACTGACAGATGAAGTCTTTTGTTTTACAAAAATTGAGAGGTAGTATTTGTTCATATATTTGTGGACTTGTACCTTTGGGCACATGTGGAGGTGTGTGTATATATGTAAATAAGAGAGGTTAACACTGAGCAATTTCCTTAGTCACTTTCCATGTTACATTTGAGATGGAGTCTTAAAGGGACCCTCAAATTCACCAGGTGGGCTAGACTTTAAAGGCAATTAACTCCAGATCTCCTCTTGTCTCTGCTTTCCAGTAGTCACTAAAGACTGTGGCACCAGTGTTTTACAAGGATGGTGGAACCTGAACTCAGATCCCTTTGCCTGTGCAACATGCATTTTCCAAAGAGAACCATCTCTCTAGCCTCTGTTCTTTACATTGTAACACCATTTAGACTCTCTCTCTCTCTCTCTCTCTCTCTCTCTCTCTCTCTCTCTGTGTGTGTGTGTGTGTGTGTATGTATGTAACAAATATAAACACCAAATTATTCTACATATTTCAGGTGGACCTACACTTGCATAGATCTTCTAGATCTCTTACAAACCAAATATGCTGGGACAAATTTTTCTTTACAAAGGATTAGCTTACAAAAGTCATCAGAATTACAGGCTGTTTATGTGGATGTAGTATATGTTGGACAGACACCTACGGTCTCAGTCTTGGATGGTATGTTGAGTCATTTTATGTAGACTTAAGTGCTAATGTTACAGGTGAAACTTTCATTTCTATGTCATAGCATCATTTATCCATTTATCAAATTTGTTTCATAGATTCATACACAAAGAAATTGTGACAATAACAAAGTAAAAACTTAACACTGTAATCTTAATTTCCCACTTTTTTTCAGAAATGCCAAAGAGGAGACCTCCAGCATTATCAAACAAAGGAATATTTTTAAAGCATTTTCAGGTTAATCAGACCAAATTAAATGGATCAGCTATGACAATTCAGTATTCAGTTACCATAACTTCATATAACTGCAGTCACAATATACCTTTGATGGCTGTGAGCTTTGGGCAGGTAAGCCTAGATCTTTATGAGTACACTTTTAACTTCATGACCATCAGATTTAATGTAGTGTATCTTCTTAACTAAAAATTACCCAGTATACAGTTGAATATTATTTATTATGCTGAAGCAATGATCATGATTTAGAGAGTTATTGAGGCTGAAGATGAAAATTTTGAAAATTCTTCAAAAATGAATCTATGGCGAAAAACCAGGGAGAAATATCCATAAGCATAAAGGCTGGAGGCTTATGATATGACTCAGTGTGTAAGGGTGGCTGCTGCTGCCAGTCTTGATAGCCTGAATTCAATCCCTGAAACCTAAATAGTAGAAAGAGACAGCCTAGGCATGCAAGGTGTCTTACGACCTCCAAAATGCACCATGACACATGGTGCACACACACACACACACACACACACACACACACACACACACACGAGAGAGAGAGAGAGAGAGAGAGAGAGAGAGAGAGAGAGAGAGAGAGACAATAAAAATGTAATAAAAAGGAAGAATGTCAGATTTAAGTAGAATTTACTTATATACATTAAAATTCATTGGCTCTCCATTGGATATTCATTTTAAAGTATATTTTAGGCTAGTTTAGTTATGTATATGGGAGTTTTGCCTGCATGTATGTGCCACCACCTGTGTGCAGTGAATACAGTGGCCAGAAGAAGGTGTCAAATAACAGGAACTGCAGTTACAGATAGCCATGAGCTGCTTTGTAGGTGCTTATTATTAAACCAGTGTTCTTCACCTCTGAGCCCCCAAAAGAGATTCCAAAATATACATTATTGAAGGAAAAGTTGAGTGTTCCAGTATTTTAAAATTGTCTATGTTAAGGAGGATATTTAGCTAACTTTTTGTGTGTCAGAGGGAGCTATTGGGAGATACTGTAATGCAGTACTGGTCTAAGTGTTTCGACAGTACAATAAAGAGCAGGCTTCTCTCAAAAAAAAATTGTCTATGTTATGAACAGCATTTCATTTGCTTGCATCAAAATCTATACAAAAAAGGAAGATGTGAGTTTTTTATGGATTCAAAGGAATTTTAAGAGCTTGTATACTGCTTGAGTTATTTAAACTTCAAGTAGAATTCAAAGCTAAAAATATAGTGAACATTTTAAAATGTAATTTCCTATAAATAAATACATACTTTATTAGTTTTATTTCCACAACAAATTAAAAATAAATATAGGAAAGTTCAAGATTAAAGTTTAATTAACCTACAAAGAATCTCTCACCAAATAAACAACTTCATAACTGAAGATAAGGAAGAAGTAAATAATCTACAAAATATTGTCTTTACCTCATTCCAGACCAGTGTTTAGTCTTACTATCTTCAAGATGCTCATTTTGTTAATATTTCTTGTAAATGCTTTACTAAATGATAGTACAAAATGTACTATGTTGGGGCTTCCTGTTCTTCAAATGCAAGCTTTTGCCAAGATTCCTTATTTACACCAATAATTCCTAACTGCAATATAGTCTTAGTTATTTATTCAAGGTTTAAATTGGAGAATATGGATCTTGTCTTGTATTTTTAAAAACACATTCACATATAAGATTGTCTTATGCTCAATAAAGAAAAAAAGATTGTCTTAGGGTTTTACAGACACCATGACCAATGCAACTCTTATAAGGACAACATACAACATATAATTGGGACTGGCTGACAGGTTCAGAGGGTCAGTCCATTATCATCATCAAGGTGGAAACATGGCAGCATCCAAGTAGGTATGGTGTAGGAGAAACTGAGATTCCTACATCTTGTTCTGAAGGCTTCCAGGGAGCTAGGATGAGGATCATAAAGCCCACTCCCACAGTAGCACTCCTCCAACAAGGCCACAACTCAAAGTAGTGCCACTCCCTGGGCCCAACATCTTTACACCATCACAAAGATAAATGCAGCAACACACATTATTTTAGAAACTTAAACCTTAAGATTATTGCAATATCATACCAAGTTGGGAAAAATTATTTAGACATAACTTCATATCCCTCAGGCATTTCCCTTCAATAATAACTTCTTGTACAGATGGAATAGCATAGCACAGTAGGATAATGAAAAAATGGACATGGTTGTAAGTGAACAAGTGATCTTATGCAGATTGTGTTGGTTTTACATCTATGTGTGTGTGTGTGTGTGTGTGTGTGTGTGTGTGTGTGTGTGTCTATACACTCTTATAGGCTCATCAGACCACCACTAGAAATGTACTATTATATGCACCCCATTATGTTATCCTTTTATGGCTACAGCCATCTTCCACACAAGCCACATATATGTATCTGACAGCTATTGATCTGTCTCCATAATTGTGTCATTTCAAGATCTTATATAAATGGACTGAGACCTTACATAAGAAAATGTCATTCAGGCTCTTAAGACTGCTTTTCTCTCAGAGCATAATTTTTATGAAATCATCCATATCTACTGGTGACTTGAGAGTAAGACATAAAGTCATGCACATGCCACAATTAGGTTACTATTAACTTAATGAAAGGCATTTGTTTGTTGTTCAGAATTATTTTGAATGTGTTTGGGGGGAATGCATAGTTTTGAAACATAACCTTTCATTTTGTGGTGCTGTATGAATAACAGTTACAATGATGAGATAATTTGGTAAATAAATCTACCATTCCATAAGAGACTGTATCCTCTTTTCCAACATGGCTTGACTACTATATATTTCTTCCAATAACAGATGAAAGATCCATATTTTATTCTGCCCCCCATCCACCCTCTAACTGTGTCACATCCCATACCTCCTCCCCACCTCCTGTCTCCACGTCGATGTACCCACCCCCAACCCCACCTGACCTTTAAACTCCCCAGGGTCTCCAGTCTCTTGAGGGTTAGGTGCATCATCTCTGAATGAACACAGACCTGGCAGTCCTCTACTGTATGTGTGTTGGAGGCCTCATATCAGCTGGTGTATGCTGTCTGTTTGGTGGTATAGTGTTTGAGAGATCTCCAGGGTCCAGATTAACTGAGACTGCTGGTCCTCCTACAGGATCTCCCTTCTCCTCAGCTTCTCTCAGCCTTCCCTAATTTGACAACAGGGGTCAGCTGCTTCTGTCCATTGGTTGGGTGCAAATATCTGCATCTGACTCTTTCAGTTGTTTGTTGGGTCTTCTGTAATGCAGTCATGCTAGGTCCCTTTTTGTGAGCGCTCCATAGCCTCAATAATAGTGTAAGGCCTTGAGATCTCCCCTTGGGCTGAAGCGAAAGAATGGAAACAGGCAACCTCAGGAAATAGGTTGGGGGTGGGGAGATCCTCCAATATGCACCAGAGATCTGGGAGGTGAGAGATTCTCAGGGAGTAGGGAGAGGGAACTTATAGAGCCCACCTTCAGCAGAAAGACGGGGCATCAAGTGAGGAATGAGGTTACTGTCCCACAGTCACAACTCTGAACCATAATTGTTCCTATCTAAAAGAATTACAGGAATAGAAATGGAGAGGAGGCTGAGGAAAAGAAGGTTCAGTGACAGGCCCAAATTGGGATCGAGTTCAAGGGGTGGTTCCTTTTTATTTCTAGAGCTTTCAGGTGTTCTTTTTTTAAAAAAAAATTTTATTGGATATTTTATTTATTTATATTTCAACTGTTATCCCATTTCCTGATTTATCTTCTGCAAATCTCCTATCCTAACTCCCTCCCCCTGCTTCTCTGAGGGTGCTCCCCCACCCACCCACCCACTCCCACCTCACTACCTTAGCATTCCCCTACACTGGGGCATCAAGCCTTCATAGGACCAAGGGGCTCCCCTCCCATTGATGCCAGATAAGGCCATCCTCTCCTACATATCTAGCTGGAGGATAGGTCCTCTTTGGTTAGTGGTTTAGTCTCTGGGAGCTTTGGGGCATATGGTTGGTTGATATTGTTGTTTCAAACCCCATTCAGCTCCTCCAGTCCTTGCCCTATCTCCTCCATTGGGGTCCCCATGTCCAGTCCGATGGTTGACTGCAAGCATTCACATCTGTATTGGTCAGGCTCTGGAAGATCCTCTCAGGAAACAGCTATCCTGGACTCTTGTCAGTAAGCACTTCTTGGCATCTGCAATAGTGTCTGGGTTTGGTGTCTGCATATGAGATGGATCCCCAGGTGGGGCCATACAGATGGCCTGTCCTTCAGTCTCTGCTCCACTCTTTGTCCCTGTATTTCCTTTAGACAGGAGCAATTCTGAGTTAAAATTTTGGACATGAGTGGGTGGCCCCATCCCTCAACCCCGGGAGCCTTGCCTAACTTCTGGATATGTTCTCTACAGGTTCTCTCTCCCCTTTGCTGGGTATTTCAGCTAATGTCATCCCTGTTAGTTCCTGGAAGCCTCTTCCTTTCCTAGCTTCTGGGACTTTCTGGTGGCTACCCCCAGTTCCACATCCCCCATTGCTACACATGTCTGTTCAATTTCCTAACCCTTGGTCTAGCACCTCTGTCTCCTCTCATCCCTGATTTTGCCCCCCTTTTCCCTCCCCCTTCTCTCTTCCTCCCAAGTCCTTTCCACCCTATACACCTCAGGTGTTCTTTTAAATTGCTGATATGAGAATTTTCTAATTTCTTTATGGAGGCACTTAGTCATATGAGCTTTCCTCTTAGCACTGCCTTTATTGTGTTTCATGAGCTTTTGGGTATGTTGTGCCTTCATTTTCATTGAATTCTAGAAAGTCTTTAGTAGAGAGTTGTTCTATTACCATGAGTGTGTAGGCTTCCTGTTTCTTCTGTTGTTGTTGAAATCAAGCTTTAATCCATAATGGTCTTGGAGGATACATGGTGTTATTTCAATTTTCTTTTATCTGTTGAGCCTTGCATTATGATTAAGTTTGGAGAAAGATCCATGAGGTGCTGAGAAAAATATTCTTTTGTGTGTGTGTGAAATATACTATAGATGTCTGTTAGGTTCATTTGCTTCATAATATCTGTTAGTTTCATTCTTTCTCTTTAGTTTTTTTCTGGATGATGTATCAGTTTGTGTGAATGGATTGTTAAAGTCTTCTACAATTAATGTGTGGCGTTTTATGTGCAATTTAAGCCTCAACAATTTTTCTTTTACAAATATGGGTGCCCTGTGTTTGGGGCATCAATGTTCAGAATTGAGATATCGTCTTGGTAGATTTTTTTCTTTTTATGAGTATAAAGTGTCCTTCCCTGTCTCTCGTGATTAATTTTGGTTGAGAGTCTATTTTACTAGGCATTAGAATGGCTACTCCAGCTTGCTTCTTGGGTCCATTTGCTTGGAAAAAAGTTTTCCAGCCCTTTGCTCTGAGGTAATGTCTATCTCTATTGCTGAGGTATATATCCTGTATGCAGTAGAATGATGAGTTCTGCATAGTTGTATCCATTCGATGAAACTGTGTCTTTTTTTTTTTTTTTTGGTGGGGTTGATTGTGTTTATTGAGGTTGAGAAATATTAATGACCAGTGATTGTTAATTCCTTTTTTTATATATATTTGGTTGTGTGTGTGTGTGTGTGTGTGTGTGTGTGTGTGTGTGTGTGCTTGATTTTGCTAGTATGGAATTACTTATTTCTTGTGTTTTCTTGGGTACTGTTATCTTCTTTGGGTTGGAGTTTTCCTTCTAGTATTTTCTGTAGAGCTGAATTTGTGGATAGATAATATTTAAATTTGGATTTGTCTTGACATATCTTGTTTTCTCCATCTATGGTGATTGAGAGATTTACTGGTCATAGTAGTCTAGATTGGCATCTGTGGCTTTTTTAGAGGTTGAAAAGTATATGTTCATGCCCTTTTATCTTTTAGAGTCTCTGTTGAAAATTTGGGTGTAATTTTAATAGGGCTCCCTTTGTATGTTACCTGGCCTTTTTCTATTGCTGTGTTTAATATTCTTTTTTTGTTTTGCACGTTTTGTGTTTTGATTATTATGAAGTGGGAGGATTTTCTTTTCTGATCCAGCCTAATTGGTGTTCTATAAACTTCTTATATATTTTTGGTATTCTATTTATTTCTGTTTGGAAAGTTTTCTTCTATGGTTTTGTTAAAAATATTTTCTGGACCTTAGAATTGATTGGGACTTTTCACCTTCTTCTATTCCTATTATTCTTTGGTTAGATTTTTTTCATAATATCTCAGATATCCTGAATGTATTGTGTCAGGAATATTTTAGATTTAACATCTTCTTTGACTGATGTATCAGTTTCTTTGATTGTACTGTTTACACCTGAGATTCTCTCTTCAATCTCTTATATTCTGTTGGTGATGCTTACATCTGTTGTTCCTGTTCTCTTCCCTAGAGTTTCCATCTCCAGGATTCCCTCAGTTTGTGTTTACTTTATTACTTCTATTTCCACTTTCAGGTCTTGTACAGTTTATTTATTTCTTTTATCTGTTTAATTATATTTTCCTGTATATCTTTAAAGGATTTATACATTTCCTCATTAAAAACTTCTACATGTTTGATTGTATTTTCCTGAATTTTTAAGAGATTTATTAATTTCCTCTTTTTTCTTACTTTATTACAATACTGAGTTTATTTCAGATGTGTATTTACCTCCCTACCATCTCCACATCTGGCCACCACTACTACTATGTCCTATCATAACATTCCTTATATGCATAAAAGGTAAAGTTGAATCCTTGAAAACTAACCACACATTTCAGAGAACACATTCTTAGCAATTGAACCTGGACAACATTTCTCAAACACAGTAATGAAAGTTCTCACTTCGCATTATAAAAAGGACAGCCAGATATCAACTATTACATTAATGACATAAGATGGAATATTTCAAACTGTTTAAACCATTTTCTTAAAAAGACGATCTTAGCTGCCAGAGATCTATTTATTTATTTATTTATTTATTTATTTATATATTTTCTTTATTTACATGTAAATTTTCCCTTTCCCAGGTTCCCCTCCAAAAAACAAACAAACAAACAAAAACAACAAGAACAAATTCCTTTTGCCTTCCCCCTCCCCATGCCTGCCACTGCACCCTCTCCCACTTATTGGCCCTGGCATTCCCCTACACTGGGGCACAGAACCTTCACAAGGCCGAGGTCCTTTCCTCCTATTGATGATCGAATTTGCACTCCTCTACTATATACATGCTGCCAGAACATTCAGTCCCACCCCTGTATAGTCCTTGATTGGTGGTTGGGTTCCTGGGAGCTCTGAGGGTACCTGACTAAAACAGATGTAGAAGCTCACAACCATTCATTGAACTGAGTACACTGTCCCCAATGAAGGAGTTAGAGAAAGGTTCTATGGAGCTGAAGGGTTTGCAGCCCCTTAGGACGAACAACAATTACTAACTAGTACGCCAGAGATCATAAATAGCCTTGTGGTCAGTCATTCAGAAACAGTTCTTCACGTAATTAATGAACTTGGCTTCCACCTTGGGAAGAGAAACACCTTTTTCTTTTTTCTTTTTTTTTTTTATTAGATATTTTCTTTATTTACATGTAAATTTCTCCTTTCCCAGTTCCCCCTCCAAAAAACAAACAAACACACAAACAAACAAACAAAAACAACAAGAACAAACCACTGTTGCCTCCCCCCCCCCCC
>JADRCD010232380.1:0-11036 GCA_019843815.1 Montemys delectorum
AAAAAAAAAAAAAAAAAAAAAAAATACCCAATAAAAGAAAAAATAAATAAAATGTATTTTTAAAAGAAAAAAGATAATTACTTTATGATTCATAACAGTAGCAAAATTACAGGTATGTTTGGGGGTCACCACAACATGAGGAACTGTATTAAAGGACCACAGCATTTGGAAGGTTGAGAACCAGTGCCCTAGACTCAATCTTCCCAAAAAGAAATCTTGAGAGAAAGTGTGCACACCTCGCATTGTTAAAAATGCCAGAAGAAAACATGACCACCCAGGGTCAAAGCACAAGCTGACTCGGCCTCTGACCTGGTGCGTGTCCCATTTCCACACACATCCACCCTTGAGCTAGAAATCCCAAGTTCATAAAACCACATTAAGCTTACCACTTCACACCCTCCGAAATGGGTAAAGCTTAAAAGATTGACAATACAAAGGATTGGGTCCCTGCTCTCTCTCCCCGTTGGGGACCCTTCAGACACATTTTAACTGCAGACTTCAATGAATGAGAGCAGGTTATCGATTCTCTGTTATTAAAACCCAGAATGTGAAGTCACAAGACGTTTAGTTCAGTAGCTTGCCCAGTAAATTTTGGAGGGATATAATGTTATTAAATAAGCCTCTCGTGAGTCCTGTTGGGACAGCTCAAAAATAATTAACTGAGAGTTCCCATAGTTGGTGTGGTCTCTGGTATTTCCTCCCAAGTTTCTAAAACTTACTAAATTCTTTCAGAAACCAGTCTCCAGGAAAAAAAGGCAACTGGTACCATGATAGAAACAACTGCCACCTGCCAGCAACTAATGGAAAATCTGACACCCTTGCTGCTGAGCCTACCTAGATACACTTACACATAATAACTAATTGTTGCGTGTGTTATGAAGCAAACAAAGATAATGTCATCTTAGTTTGGGTTTTACTGCTGTGAAGAGACACCATGACCAAGGCAAGTCTTATAAAGGCCAACATTTATTTGGGGCTGGCTTACACTTTCAGAGGTTTAGCCCGTTACCATCATGGCAGGAAGCATGGCAGATATGGTGCTGGAGGAGCCAAGAGTTCTACATCTTGATCCAAAGGCAGCTAGGGGGAGGCTGCATTCCACACTGGGCAGAGCTTGACATATAAATGACCTCAAAGTCTACCCCCAGTGACATACTTCCTCCAACATGCCATATCTACTCAAACAAGGCCATGCCTCCTAATAGTGCCACTCGGAATGGGCCAAGCATTCAAATATATTAATCTATGGGGACCAAACTTACACAAACCACCACAAATGTGTTTGTTAAAATTAAATAAAACAAAAAGCTGAATAGGACTATGTCATGTGGAAAAGTGGCCTCGGGCTGAAGCTGAGCAAATGGGAATGTCTGCTGTAGAGAATCTGTGGACACTGAAATTTTAAAGAATAGAAGTATCTAGCCAAGGGATATAGGGTAGGGAAGAGCATTGGTCATAAGCAATCTGTTTGTGCTGCCCAGAAAAATGAGACCAGGCCCCTAGGCTGAGAGAGACAAAGGCAAGAGATATACAACAATAGTCTGATGAAAATGGCAGAGGTCAAGCCACACAGGACCTTCCAGGTCATGCAGAGGGGCCCACGTTCTGTTACAAAGATTAAAAACAACCAAGGGCTTAAAGAGGGAGGGACAGCATAAGATGGGTTGTAGTCTGCTAAGGAGATCAAAGCAACTGAAAACAGACAAAAGGAAGTGTGGGTGGCTTGGCCTGAAGCTATTTTAATCTGGTCCCTGCTACCACCACTCCTCCTGACAACAGCCTATCATCAAAGCCACCTACAGGTGACCAGAGCGAGCTTAGAGCCTTCCGTCCTCAGCATCCACCAAGAAGGCTTCCCTCCCAGCCCCCATACACATTCTCCTCTGGGCTTACGGCATGTGTCTGCTGAGTTAGCCGGCACTCCAAGAAACAGGAAGCTTCTCTAGAAGTGCATGGGCCTTCAAGGCTGGTTAACTTGTAAACTTACAATGTCCTGAGACAAGCTTTGTCTCAGCTCCATCATTGCCAATGTTAGAAATCTCTGAAGGAAAAGGGATGAAAGAGAAGAAAATGGATTCTTCCCCACGTCACCTGACCAGGTGAGCACAGTCCACTCCATAAAATGCTAGAGGATTGTTCTCTTAGCTCCAGAGTCTAGAACAATTCTCAGATTTATAGTCTCAGGTCAATTTCAAAAAGCTTCAAAAAGTTTTAGTTTATATGGATCTTAATATAGTCTATCGATTGATATTTGTTATATGAGAAATTAGAACAAAGTTACTTTTAACTATTAATCCATTCTAAAATTAATAGTAAAACTTACTCTGCATTGATGCAGATAGCTTAATTTATGAAAAATAACATCCCTTCTCAAGCCAAAGAAAGCCTAGGCTAGAACAGCATTGTCACAAGACTAACATAGCAAATGAAACCTTGGTATCACTTTTTAAGTAACTTTGATCTTTCAGTGCCCTTTAAGTGGATCATATTTTGGGAACTAATGCTCTAAGGAAGATAAAATTTGGAATCTCTGGGCTGGGGGACACCCATCCATAGGCTCTCCTCTAGATAACTGGGACAATTAATGTGCCAAAAATGTAAGCATTAACTAAAAGATTTGCATTGAGTACTGAAGCTCTGTGCCCCTTCCCCAACCTCCTTAGCACATCTGGGACCTCCCAACAATGAGAGTCAAGCTGACCCTTCCAGCCAGGACCCCTCAACCATCTCACATGAATCTAACCAACTGGGTAGAGCCTTACAAGAATACCTATCATCTCAGGTCGGGTGGAAGAAGATTCCTTGAGCTTGCTGGTGAACCAGGCAAGCTGAAAAGACTGCGAGCTTCATGTTCAGTGAAAAACCAGTAAAGTAGAAAGTGACAGGGAGGATGCTCCATGGCCCGCCTTCCACATGTGCACACACTGGTGTGAGCACCCACAGGTACACATGCAGATAGCATACACATGTGCACATGCATAGGAGCACGCACAGGTACACTTACCTACATGCAGACAGCATACTCATGTGCACATACACACGACCACACAGGTACACATGCATACATGCAGACGGCACACTCACACACATTCATACACACACACACACACACACACACACACACACGCAGGCACACAAAGTATAGACAAGAAACTGCCTAGGGCAATAAGAGGAACTCCCAGTGAATATGGAGGAATGAGGAATGCAAGAATGAAGGAACATGGTGGGGCTGTGCTCAATCAGCGCACAACATATATTTGTATGAAAATTTAAAAATGAATACAAATCTTTATTATTTTTTTTTAATCCAGAAGTAAAAGCTCCAAGATGGTGGTAAAGGGAGGTCTCGGGGTAAAGCAGAAAATATCTGCTTCACCTTTGGGTGAGTCAGAAGACGTCAGAAGGCTTTCTACTACAGGAAAGCATTGGCACCGTGGCTAAGCACTGTGGGTGAACAACAAAGATAAAGGTACGTAACCAGGTGAAGCACTGTGTTAAATCTGTAGCAACACATAGAAAACAGTGCGCCGCCTGAGCGGGTCAGCAGATGTGGCGTTCCAGAGGTCAGACAAGGGTTAGTGATGCTAGACAATGTTCAGATTCTACTTGACTTCCCACTCTGGAAAATGCATCTCGGGAAGGCCTCACACTTCTTCTTCCTGAATCCCACATCCATTGCTGCTCGCAAAGCTTTTGTCTTCCGAGCTGTCTCATGGCCAACTCCTATTCCAGCTTCATTTTTGTTGCTCTGATAAAACAACACAAAAAAATAACAGTGCTTGAGAGAAGGAGGATCGTTTTAGCTCACAAACCCAGGTAACAATATATAATACATTATTTCTAGAAAGTTAAAACAAAGGGGGCTTGAAGCAGCTGGTCACATCACATCCACAGTCGAGAGAAGAGAGAGATGAATGTGCGCATGCGCACTCTCAGCTTCCTTTCTATCCTCTCACACAGTCCAGAACCCAAACCCAGGAAGTAGTCCCACTCACGGCAGGGTCCTCCTACGTTAGTTAAGGTAGTAAAGACAGTCCCCCTCAGACATGACCACAGGCCGAGCTAATCTAAACAATCCCTCACTAAGACTTTCTTCCCATCAGATTCTAGGTTATATCCGTTAACAATTGGGGCAATCATCGAAACCCCTTTGTATGTTTTAACACTTGGCTCAACTCTTCAACTCTCAAAGTGAGGTTTTCTTGTTTCTCTGTTTATTTTTTGTATCTCTTTGCCTCTGTAATATCTACTGCCTTAGGGCAGAGCTGATTGGACCTAGATTGTTGTCTGCTAAGCTTCTTGATGTCCCATTGTGTATTTGGTAAATTAAAAATCCATTGAAGATGAGATCAAGAATTAGGGGACAACGGTTCGGGGTGAGTCATTGTTATAGATACATAGGTCTTGAGGATAGGAATGGCATTTGAGAGAAGAAGGTAGTTGAGTCAAGTACTAAATTCTCCTGTGGATGAGGGCTATAAATAGACAGCAGCTAATGAGGCACCAAGAAGCAGAAAGAACAACATTCCCAGACACCGTGCATTTCACAGGAGCAGGTATTATGGGTGGTATGGAAGAAAAAAACAGCCCTAACTTGAGACAACCAAGGAATAACCACATTTCCGTGGGAGGTGGGAGACCGGAAAATGCAGAGACTATAGCCTTGAGTTCCCTGCTGACACCTCCAATGGGCACAATGGAATGTGGGGTTCAATTAGAACTAGAAGAAGCTTTGCCCCAGAGGAATATTTGAAAAAACCTAGAGTCATTGTTTGTGATAACAGAGGTAGGTAGAGAAGAGATGGATTGTCTCAACAGAGCATTCATCCATAACAAACTTATCCATCCCATAACTTCAGTACTACCTGAAACCCTGGCCATGTTTTGGATGGGTGGAATAAATAGGATGGATGGACGGACAGACGGACGGATGGGTGGACAAATAAGCATAGATGGGCTCTTGGAAGGACAGAGTGGATGGGTGGGTCAGTAGATGGGTGGATGAACGGACCCTGGATTGATGGGTGGGTAGATAGAAATAAAGTCTATTGGATTGACAGGTGGGTGGATAGAGGATGAAGACGCTGATAACAGAAATAAAAGGCTATATAGTTAATTAATATTTTCTATTCTACTTTGTCCCTTGGTTGTAGATTTTATTTACTCTGCTTTGTTCTAGCTTAGTTTTAAAATATATATAATCACCCATGAAAATAAAAGGATAATGAAATAGAAATAATTAAAAACAAAAGGCAATTCAGAAAAAAACCTCTATATTGTCTCGGTATTTTTCCCATTCTCCTTTAAGTAGCAGATTTACCAAATTAATTCTATTTCACCTTGGCAAATATTAAAATTATTTTTCACTTCTTAAACACCCACCAACTGGTGGTGGGCGAGACAAAGCTAGATATAAACCAAACGACAGGAAAAGGCAAGCTGGGACATAATTCTTTGGAGCAAAAAAGTCACGAGCTTTATTACTTTTGACTGGATGATGAAGAATTTATTTATAACCCCCAAAAGTTCTTTAAGTTTAACAATAAATAATGACTCATTCCTCCATAAATATTTCCTTGCAATGATCTGTGAAGAGATATTATTTTAAAATCTCATTAGAAAGATTTTGGCCTGGTTAAACCTTGTTCAGTAAGTGAATAAACATAGTAAGTTACATATTGGCTCAAACTATCCCAATGGACTCTCTAGTGATCCTTTCTCAAGCCAGTCCCCTAGTGCCCCTCTTGTTGCCTTGCTACCCAAATGCAAGTCAGAGGTCCGCCAGCTCTCCCAATCACTCAGCTAGTAGGCACTGGGATGTTAAAGTTGGACAGCTTCCTTGTTCTGGAAAGCTCTCAAGATAGCTACATAAGACCTTGAGAGTCCAACGAAAGTGCAATGTCACATGACAAGTCACATGATAATCGTAAAGAGCAGGCATGGTAGCCACCATGGTGAGGACCATGGCCCCCTAGGAAAGTCACAGGTCATCACCTCTAAGAATGCAGAAGAGGCTGCCTCAGGCCCAACATTTGCTTTCTTAGCACCTTTACTCACAGATGACAATTTCCACATCACATCATAACAGGCTGCTAAGCCAAATGTCCAAGTTTTTTTTTCTCAGAACTGGGAGAGGAGGAAGGAGCCCTCTGTGGTCCAGCTATGATATGTAAATGCATGTGGCAGGGGGCTGGCTTGAGGAAAGGATGGCTAGAAAGCCCATCGGGACAGTTTGAGCCTTTCTATGACTGAGACTTTATACCTGTATCCCTCGTGTTACCCTCTCACTCCTGACCATGGTATAGGCCCATTGGAAGTCTGCTCAATGCTTCTTATAAATCTCGCTCTTGCATATCAAAAGCCCATTTCTCCTTTTCTGGTAATTGTTTTAAGCCTGCTCACAGCAGGGAAGCATCAGTTACAGACAGAGCAAACATGAAAGGCAGTCTAGGCTTCGATACCCACTCACCTACTTGCTCTCCTGGTAATGAAACACAGAGAAACCATGCAGGGACAAAATGAACAAAATAAACATTTATGCTCACTACTTTTTTCATTAATCTGACCAAATACCTGACAAGAAGCAACTTAAGGCAGGGAGAGTTTATTGTGTCTCGTGGTTCAAGGCCATACAGTCCATCGTGGTGGGGGAAGGCACAGCATCTAGAGTGGGAGGCAGCTGCTTTCATTGCTTCTGCATTCAGCAAGTTGAGAGAGAGATGAATTCTGGTTCTCATCTGGCTCCTTACATTTCCCCAGGACAACAGCCTCTGTCACCAAGAGACATATCCCTCTATTAGGAGAAGAATGAAGAGATTAACAAGGAATAGTCGGTCCAGCCATGCAGGACCTGGACATGAGCATCATAGCCGTACCTGTGTTTCAAGTTCCCACATTATGGAATCACTGGGTAATCTCTCTTCACAGACTGGGGGAAGGACCACGGCATTTCTAGTCTTGCAACATCATTCAGTCTCATCCACCAACACAGCACATCCCACATGAGACTGTGTAATAAAGGAGGTAATACAGTGAGCACTCCTCCGGGTGACTCTGGGGACCCAACCCAAGGGAAATGGAGGGGTACAAAGAATTCAGAGTTTAGAGTCAGACAATCTAAGAGAGTCCCAGTTGCTGGATGAATACAACACCCTGAGAAGTCCCCTGTGGCAACTTCTCCAAGCCTGGTTTCCTTATTTATAAACCAGAGCTGATGATACTCATGTACAGGTGACATCCCACAACATCTAAAAGGCTAGTTCTAAACCAATAAATAATGGCAGATGTCAGTTGTGCAAACAGAACCTCAAGGACGAATTGCTTCTTATGTCAGCTGCAAACAGAGTGGCGAGCTTCACTTATTGCCATCCACAATGTTAACCTAATCAGGAATATTAGCTGAAAAAAAGAAGACCCCCATCAGAGGCATAAGAAAGCTCTACTTAAACCATGTTAAAAGGGACTTGAGGGGGCATTGTTAGAGAATGGGGACATGGCCTGTTGTATAAGCATGAAGACCAGAGTTCAGATCCCCAGCACTGTACAAGAAGCCAGATGCGCAGCAAATATCTGTAATCCCAGCATCAAGGAGATAGAGATAGGAGGCTCTCTGGAGCTCATTGGCTAGTTAGTCCAGCCAAATCTGTGAGCTTTGGGTTCAGTTAAAAACCATGCCTCAAACAAGAAGATAGAGCTGGGTGGTAGTGGCACACGCCTTTAATCCCAGCACTTGGGAGGCAGAGGCAGGCGAATTTCTGAGTTCGAGGCCAGCCTGGTCTACAGAGTGAGTTCCAGGATAGCCAGGGCTAGACAGAGAAACCCTGTCTCAAAAAACCAAAAAAAAAAAAAAAAAAGGTAGAGAGCAATCAAGCAAGACACCTAACTCAAACCCACATGAACAGATGCACACCCATATGAAGATATACATACCTGATGCACACCGATGTACACACAATAATAGTAATAATAAAATGAGAAAAAAAGAAGCAGCAGTTGACAGAACACTCTTTTCACAAAAAGGCCCTAAGAGTCCCCAGCCAGTGTGCTGCCTAGCTATTAGTCTGTCATTAAACTATGGTTTTGTTCCTTTCTCACCAGGATATCTCTCAGCAATTTGACAACCAAGTGATTTTAAGGAGTAAATGCAGTGGTCAGGGTAGAAGACAATTCACTCTTTCCACAACATCATTTCAGAGGTTCATCAAAGACCCAAAGGACCAGCCCAAGAGAAAGTACTTAATAAATAGCCAGTGCTGTTCACTGTAGCAGCTTCAAACAGTGAGCTCTGCTAGGCTACAGGAACGACAGTTTTTCATGAGTCATGACCCCTGGATCCATCTGATTCATCCCAAAGGAGCCAATGGAGTGAGCCTCAGCCATGAAGAGAAACAAGAAAGGATCATGGAGCCAAGGTTAGCCATTTCTCCTTAATGAATTTAGCCTCAGGCACACATCAGTTTACATCCAGCTCAGTGAGTTATTTATCTCCTTGCTTTATCCCCTACCATGATCCAAATGCCTATATGGCCTGCTGCAAACTCATAAATTAAGAGCTTTACTCTCAAATTATATTTAGAGGTAAGGCCTTCAGAAGTCGATCAAGTCACTGGGCAAAGTCCTCGTGAGAAGGATTAATGCCCTGTGAAAAAGGCTCCAAGAGGTCTTTACCCTTCATATTACAGATGCACAGCTATGGGGTGGAGAGCAGAGCTTCACCAAACACCGAATCATCAAGCTACACTCTTTGGCAGTCAGGTCTCTCCCACTTTGTCATTATGATGCTCCAAGGAGCAATAGTTTGTCAGGCTTACACAGCAAGTGTGTTCACCTTTACCTGCAGAGCCTTCCCCCAGCCCCACAAGATCAATCTCTACCTCAAGTTCCCCAGATTTGGATAGGTAAGACATCAATTTCTATTCTGCTTTTTGGTGTTTTGGCATAGAAAACTAAAAGCACTTAAATAATCCTGTTTGTCATTTTTTTTTTTTAGGCAGAAAACTGATCAAAAAACCCTACTAAGCCCTCCTTCTAAATGCTCCTTGTGACTAGACAGGGGTGTCTCTCGTCATAGCTAGTGGTCCTCTGAAGTGTGAAATAGTAACATAATCCATGTGAGAACAGTTAACAGCATGGCATCCCTCATCTTGTATGCTACGCCTGAAAGTCGGGGCCCTTTTGACTAGTAGATATATTGAGCCTTAGCTGGCCATGCAGTAATTGATCTATTACTTAGTATGGGTCAAGGCTCAGGAAAAGAGAGTGAATAAAAGTAACTAAAATGTGTCCTAGGTCTATTTTTCTCCCTCCCTCCCTTCTTCCCTTCCTCCCTTCTTCCTTTCCTTCCCTCCTTATTTTATTCAACAACTACTCAGTAGCTACCAGGTTCCTGTCCGCAAAGCCTAAGCTAATCTGTTTCTCTTTGGAGAGTCAAAGACATTATATCTGACCCAACTAGAACACAGACATACCTCTGACAGCCTCTGACACTTACTTGCTATTGAACCTTTCTGTACCTGTGTGGTATTGTCTCCAAAATGGAGATGGAAAGAGTATATATTCAGTAGAGTTTTGTAAGGATTGAATAACAGACTTCGTAGAAAGGCCCTAGGAGAGTACCTGCAAATAGCACCTACCCAGTAAATGTCATGTCATACGTGGTATTCGTGACTGGCAGTCTGTGATGTAGCTGGAGATAATCCTTGTCTCCTAATGTTTGTGGCCTCTTGTGGCTCTCTCCCTCTGGTCCTGTGCACTGGTCCTGGTGACTTACTTCTAACCAAGAGGAACAGTAGAGACAATGAAACATCACCTCCATGATTAGGTTACACCACTGGTTTCTAGCATAGATATGGCCCCCTCCCCTCTCTCTCCTTTTCTCTTTCTGAGACAAGGTCTTACTATATAGCCCTGACTATCCTGGAACTCATTCTGTAGACCAGGCTGACCTCAAACTCAGAAATCCACCTGCCTCTGCCTCCCAAGTGTTGTAATTAGAAGTGTCTGCTACCACCTCCACCCTCCCAGGTACGAGAATTAAGTGTGCTCCACATACTTGGCTTCCCTTGCTCTTGCTCTTGCTCTTGTCCTCACCCTCGAGTTCACATTTTTACAATTGCTCTCTTTATATGCTTGTTTAGTCAAAAGAGATACTTTATAAAGAACTATAGGCAAACTTTGGCCAAGAGACAATGAGCAACTCAGACATTCAACTCAATGGCCCAAGAGAAATACAATCACACTAGTAAATCAAGACGTAGACCCTGCTCTGACTGATTCTTAAGGTGATTGTATTAAGACCTAAATAAAATACTAAGGCCTAGATGGAATGTTAAAGCCTAGCTGTTACCTGGCTAACCTGCCGATATGAGGAAAGGTTCTCATATGTTGTTTTTGCTGTTACTAGGAAACCTCATTCCCAAGGTGATTACATATTCTGTTAGATTCCATGCCCTTGGAGAAACCCTGCCTCAAAAAAACAAAAAACAAAACAAAACTAAAAGATACCTTACCCACAGAAACAAGGAAATAACAGTTAATTTAGGGGTAATGTGTTATGTATCAAGAGATAATAAATACACCACGGTTATCAAATTTTGTGCTGTAATTGGGTGATGTAGGCATGATTCTCTGGGAGAACAGGCCCAATAGGACATATGTATGTTACAAAAGGGGATCCATAAGATTGGCTATACAATGGAGGCTAGGTGATCTAACAATGGCCTTCAGCATGCTGGAGTGACTGCAAACCCAGCAGCTCTTCAATCCATATAACTGAATGCCTCAAAAATCCCAATCCAGTGCTGAAGGCTGGAGAGAGTCACTCAGCCTTTGTGGTAGGTTGAATAAGAATGGCCTTCACAGGCTCATGTATTTAAATGCTTAGTGACCAGGGAGTAGTGCTATTTGAAAGTATTAAAAAGGATTAGGAGGTATGGCCTTGTTGGAGGAAATGTGTTACTGGCAATGGATTTGGAGGCTTCAAATGCTCATGTCAAGCCCAAAGTCAGAGTCTCTTCCTCTCTCTCTCTCTCTCTCTC
>JADRCD010232380.1:11136-27199 GCA_019843815.1 Montemys delectorum
CCCTCCCCGTCCGCCTCCCCCTCCCCCTCCCCCTCTCCCCCAGTAGAGGGACAAAGAAGCTAGTCCGATAGCAGCAGAGGATATCAGTAGAAGCAGAAATAGGTATGCCCACCAGCAAGAAGCAAAGATAAGCATACAGGTACCTTTCTCCTAGGACCTTTACCTCTGGGTCTCCTGCTGAGCATGCTATCCACTCTGAGGAAGTCTTCTCCCTTACTTAATTCTAGACACATCCTCACAAACCTAGCTAGAGTTGTGTCTCTTGTCTGGTTCCAGATCCTATCAGCCTGCCATCAAGGTAACTATCACAAGTGACAAAAGGCAAGCACATACCAAAAAAAAAAAAAAAAAAAAAAAAAAAAAAAGCAACAACATGGGTTCATTATTAGTCATATAAGAGAATCTAAGAAAGGCATTGAATACTTGACATTCTATGAAGGGCCATGGTGAAATTGTGGAATGTTCTTCTTAAATGATAAGATAAATGTGGAGCTTTAAAGAAAGCATCTTTCAAGAGGTGGAACAACATGACTCTTTAAACCCATGTACTATCCAAGATATGAAATTGGAAAACTTCCCAGACAAATAAGATACCTCCTTTTTGCCCTTTTAGCTATTAGGCAAATTACTTTGGGATTTATATCACCAAATGTAATGGCAAAGAAGAGACATGAAAGTGAAGTCACTGAAATAAACAGCTATATTAAGTTCAAAATCAATTAAATGTGTATTACTCTTTTTGAGGACACAAATAGTACATTAATAACATTTGACAGGAGCCATCTAGGAAGGGCTATGGCATGCGAGTGAGTTTCCTGGAGACGGCCCTCCATTTTTTGCATGACTGTAATGGGTACACTCTGGAGAGGCACGACCACAGAGACTTCATCCCAGGATTGCTTCTTGCTGCCAATATACCTTTCCTGCCACTATTACATAGCCTAATGATTTCCTGGGTATTTACCCATCCATGATTTCCTACAGATCAACATGAAGATGAACTTTCATGAATTAATGCTGTTTGGATGAATTAATGACTTTATAACATTCCTGATTTTATTCAAATAAATTTAGAAAGAAAGCTTAAGGAGATGGTTTTGGTTGTTTTGCCAGAAACATGTAATAAAGTTAGAATCAAGAATAGAATGTGCCCACTCCTCATAGAATAGTAAGTAAAGGCTGCATAAGAAGGAATACAATGAGCTTTCATAAATTACACTAAGAGAAGTAGACTCAGGACAAATTTGTGCTCAAGGATAAACATTGATTCTAGGTCAGGTCCAAGGATGAAGCCACAGGTGTGCACCATGGTAAAGCAAGGCCATGTGAAACTGTTACTGTGAACTTACAATGAGCTTACAGGATGAAACAAAGATTTGAACAAAAATTTGATCAACATCCTTCTGTAACTCCCCTTTTGTGTAACATTCAATCTATGAGGTAATTCTCTAAGAACTTTTGTCTAAGAAGGTAAAGAGACTGAGAGAAGGAATAAAGTGTGACATATATATGTGTATATATATATACATGTGTGTGTATATATATACATGTCTGTGTGTATATATATACTATATATCTATATACATGTCTGTATATATACATGTATATATATACATGTGTGTATATATACACACATATACAGACATATATATATATGTCTTCTATATGTATGTAAACTATGTCTATAGGTATATATGCCTGTTTGTCTTTATGTATTTACACTTAAGAGTTAAAAGAGTTCAGAGTTTCTCACTAGCACTTGTCAGCCCCAGATAACTAAGTTTTGTTCTATCAGTGGTACTGACCCTGTAAATCACCCATCATTTTGAGCAGGGGTTGGGGGTGGCTGCTATCAGCATGACCCCAACCATCAACACCAAACCCCCTTCCACTGCCTGCATCGGTTAATCCTCCGATGTCAAATCTGACCTTTGACAAACAGTGAAGTGAGTTCTGGGAATTGCACAGAAAAGTAAGACTTTTGAAACATCACTTGGCATTATAATATCCTGAACCAGTAAGGATATATCTCTTTTTAAATCTTTAGCCAAAACTTCTACATGGCCCTGCCCTTGGACAAATCCCATAAATCAGTTTGAAAATGACCCAGTTTTTGTGCATGATCCACGATAGCTATGTATCTAGGCCTTGCCATTACAAGGGGATAAAGATAAGAATGCCATCTATAAACAAATCTTTAAAAAAAAAAAATACCTCAGAGCTGCTTAAAGGAGTCAGCTTCAAAGGGGAATCTGGTATGAAGAAAGATGGCGGAATCCACAAGCCAAGTCTTAAGCCTATTGTGATCAATTAACAGAACTTTACAACTTGTTTCTTTGATAGGTATATGAAGTGCCTGCTGCATGGCAGGTACTGGATTGGGCTATAGCTACCCAATTGAACTTGATGAACCTATTAAAGGGTGGGCCTCACAGTTTCTGTTAGAATGTCCAGAATACTGCTTAGAGCCTAACCACTTACCTGTTGTGTTGGTTTTCTCATTGCTGTGACAAAAGCAACCTAAGGGAAAGGGTTGTGTCCTGGCTCACAGTTTCAGTGAGTACAGCCATCATGTTGGGGACGATATGGTGGCAGTGCCGTGAGGCAGCCGGTCGCATCACAGGCAGAAGCAGGGAGAGATGAATGCTTGGCTTCAGCGTTTTTCTCCCCTTTATTCAGTTCAGGACTTTAGCCCAAGGCATGTTGGCAGCCACACTGAGGGTGAGTCTCTCCATCTGAAATAAAATTACCCCAGGCATGAGACAAGAACCTCATCATCTGGAAGACATGCAAATTGTGTCCTGTCACCAATGGTCAGCTATCGAAGGAATCTCATAGGGTCTTCCTGGTGAAGGACAGACACATTTGGAGAAAGGAGGACCAAGGTTGGGAAGGGCAGCCACCACCTCTTAGTTCCATAGACAATCCCATGGGGTCTGAGAAGGTCTGAGACCTGGATGAGTTTGCACAGGACACTCTGTTGGCATCTAGGACATCTCCTCAGAAGATCACTGAGCTCGAGCGAGAAGATCTGTCTAGGTGTTGACACATTGTGGCCGCCAACGCTGTTATTCCTCCCATACACAGAACACCTCATAACAGTGGGATACCTCTGGTCTGCCTTTCCCACCCATCCCTTGCGGAGGGAGCCAATGCCAACAGGTATTTGACAAGATGTTCAGCACCAGATCAATAACTGAATCTCAGTTCACTCAGACCTCGTTCCACTCTCAAGGCTGAGTCATCTACAAAACTGTCCCTAGACTTTGGTATCACTCCTCTGGCTATGACGGGAACTCAGACCAAGCCACGGAACTAAAGCCATTCACTCCAGGCAACCAGCTTGGCCAAACAGGACTCAGCCTATGGGAGGCTCAGGCTAAAAAGAAGACTCCTCAGGAAAGCATGAACATGCAAAGCAAAGCGCCATCCATAACCACCAACAGTCGGGACCTATCCTTTCTGCCACAGACAGGAGCTGAGGGAAGACCCGTGCTCCACTTCATGCCTGCCTGCTCTGGGGCATGTTCGCAGCAGCCGCTCAGTTCTCATCTTTGCGGATTCCTCCATGGAAAGTGGTTAGAGGGGATGGTGGTATTAGCTGATGATCTGGAATTAAACTGACTCCTAGGGTGTGGGATGCACTTTACTAAATCAGAGCTAATGAATTCCACAGAGAGCTCATGAGGGAAAGGAAAAAATAATTCCTCTGTCTAAATATATCATGAAAGACAAACAAAGAAAGTACACCTTTGAAAAGGTGTGGGTCCACCTGGAAGAAGCGGAGGCCTGGACTCCAGAAACGGCCTGACTGAGAGCAACTGCTTCAGGCCATTTTCTCCATTTCGATGTCTGTCTTTTCAAACGCCTTTTGGCTTTTGAGAGCCAAGCTTCCTTGTTGCCACGGCCAGCGGTAGCCTTCATGGGAAGGTAGATGAAGAGAGGTTCCTGAGGAACTGTCAGCTGCACCATGGGAATTACACATCACCCTTGATATGGACTGTCTCCTCCTCAGAAGCCAAGGAAGAAAAAAGGTGCTCAATGACTACATACTTTTTCTTAAAAAAAAAACAAAAAAAAAAAAACAAACTGGTAGCTTCAAAATGGCTGCCAGTTCTTTGGCACTTGTCCTCTGAGAAAGTAAGACTAGTGTTCCTCCTGTTTAAAGCAGCCCATGCACAAGGCTCCACTTCAAGCAAAAGGAAAAGGCAGATATGATGCTATGTGATTTCTGAGGGTTGCTCATAAAAAGGGATGGTTCCCTCCAGGCTCTGAGGCACGTGCCTTTGATCCCAGCACTTGAGAGGCAGACACAGGTGCATCTCTGTGAGTTAGAGGCCAGAATATCTACCAAGCAAGCCCAGGTTAGCCAAGGCTACAAAGTGAGAACCTGCCCCTCCTCCTCAAAATAACTCCAGTCAAGCTCTGGCTATCTTGGATTACTGGGGAAAGCCAGCTGCCACGTCATGATGGTGCGCCCTCCTAGAGCCCATGCTACCTGTGGCCTCTACAGAGAAGGCAGCCTCCATCCAAAAGCCAGCACCACCAAATCACCAGCCCCATGAATGAAGCCTTACTCCCACCCCAGCCTTTCACGACCTAGGAGCTACCCAGCATGACCATCTCTCAGCTCTTGACCCGTGGGAATCAGAGAAGAGGGTGTTTGTTGTGTTGGGACTCGATTTAAGGCAATTTGTTTCAAAGCAGTAGATGGTGTGAAAATGCAAGCCTGATTCATTCTCAGCAGAATACAATGACCACATCAAAGAAGAGACTGGAAGGAGTTGGGCATGGAAGAGACAAGACGGGGATAAAGATGAAGGAATAAAAAGGAGAGACCAAAAAAAAGACAGGAAGCAGAACTTTCCTTCCTGCTCCAGATGTTCCTCCTGCGCCTCTGAGTTTCTCCACTCATTTCCAACACATTTTCTTTTTGTAAGTTTTTATTGACTCTTTGTGAGTTTCACATCATGCACCGTAGTCCCAATCATCTCCCCATCCCCACATATCCATCTTTCACCCTTGCAACCTCCCCCCCACCAGATAACATACACACACACACACACACACACACACACACACTGGAGCACATAGAAAAGCATTGTGGAAGCTGTAATATGTCAGTGCGTCTCACAGTGCATCCCTCTGTCCACACATCTTGCAGCTGTTCACTGCAGTGAGTCAGCAAACACATTCTTCTTCCCATGGTTGCCGGCTTTACCTCATCACCTAGACAGGTGACTTATTTTTTTAAGATTTATTTTTTTTATTTTTAAATACATATATGTGTGTCTGTATCTCTCTCTCTCTCTCTCTCTCTCTCTCTCTCTCTCTCTCTCTCTCTCTGTCTCTGTGTGTGTGTGTGTGTGTGTGTGTGTGTGTGTGTGTGTGTAAGTGGAGTTGTTCACAAAGGCCCAAAGGGGGCTTCAGATTCCCTAGCTCCGAATTACAGGAGGCTGTGAGTCGTCTGACTTAGGTGATGGGAACTGATCCCAGGTCATTTGGAAGAGCAGCAAGTGTTCTTAACTGCTGAGCTATCTCTTCAGCCCCTTGGTGGCTGTCTTCTTAAAGCAGGTGCAAGGGTCTCTGGATTCTGTGTTGCTCATCACACCTGGCACTGTGTTCCGCATACAGTTAACCCAGACCAGTGGGCAAGGCTGGCTAGTTAACCAAATGCTCAGAGGAACATTCTAACGGGGTGTGGCAAGAGTAGCTAGCAGACAGGAAGTTTCAGGTAAAGGCTGAGTCATAGTTTTTCTTAGAGATAGAGTAGATTACTATTACCTTTTAGTGGCCCTCTGTAAACCACATTGGCCGGTGTTCACATCTTTGTCCCCTACTACATTGTCTTTGAACTTGATCATGGGACTCTATCTGTCCACTGAGCCTGATGCAAGTGGGACTGGTACAGTCGCATATGGAGGCTCAGCCTTCCACAATGCTCAACATTCAGCTGCCAGGGTTTGGGTTGGGTTTTGTTGTGTATGCATCGTTTGTTCGTTTGTATGAGTATTTGTGTGCATGTTTATATATGCGCAGCTAACTGTACACATATGCACATGTGGAGGCCAAAGAACAACCCCAGCTGTCATTCCTTCAGCACCACCCACCCTGTTCTTTGAGGCAGGGTTTGCTAAGAAGGCCAGGCTGGCTGCTTAGTGAGCCTCACGGATCCTCCTGTCTCCAGTTCCCAGCATTGGGATTACAGAGACACACCGCCATGTCTTAGGAATCTAACTCAGGACCTACTGGTTGTAAAGCAAGCACTTTGCCAACTGAATCACCTCAGCAGCTTTGTATGTCATGTTTGAGAATGTCTAATAGGATAACACCAACTTTTCCCCTAATGAATAATGGCATTTCAGACTCAGTACCAACCCAGGACTCCAGTTAACACCAGAGATGAAAACACCTCTTGTGTCCAACCATGAAATGCTAAGAGGTAATTAATTATGACTGTCTATAATAGTGCGATACGAAGCGTGGGGTAGGAGCATTCCACAGGCCATGCATTTTGTTAGCTGCAGCTTTAAAGGATCCACAAGCTGGAGTTCTTCTTACCACTGCTTTCCAAATGAGGAGGGTCTGTGTGTCACAGACTCTAACGTGGTACAGACATCTGGCTTTGCTCTCTTTCAGCTTCTGCTTCTAACCTGGTTCTGCCTTGTATTCTCTTCTATTCATCTGGATCTGTTGCTAAGACCCTCACCTGCCTACTGTGCCATCCAGAATTGCTCAAGGCAAATTGACACTGAGCCCTGCCCTAACCCATCTTTCTTTCCCAGTCTGGAGTTCCAGACTCGGGGTACAACCACACAGCTGTATAGAGATTACTCACCAAGCCTGGATTTTCTCCTCTGCAGAGAAGAAATCAGTCTGTCATAAAGTGTTATTGAGAAGGCCAGGTGAGAGAAACACAAAGCCTCAGGCAGAACTGAGCCTAACCTTCCTGGAAAAATAAGTTTCTCCTTCATTTTCCTTCTCCCTGTTTAACCAATTTCTGTTGCCAACTTGACTGGATCTAGGATCAACTAACAGGCAAGCTACTGGGCACACCTATGCGAGATTATCTTATTCAGTTTAATTGAAGTGTCAAGACCCACCATGGATGTGATTGTCACCTTCCAGTGCCAGCCCAGATAGAAAGAAATCTAAGAACAAAAGCTTTTGCTTTCTGTCTGCTTGCCTTCATGTCTTTCTGGCAAGTTCATCTACTCTGTTGACATCTTGCAGCGACATCTGATTAATAATAATAAATAATAATAATAATAATAATAAAATAATAATAATAATGACATTCTTCTCTGCCATGAAAAGCCAACTTCTTTGACCTTCCAGCACAGACCAAAGACCAATGACTGTCCAGTAATCCCCTAGTTCTTCAACACCAATCCAGGGCTGCTGAGGCATCCAGCTCAAGGACCGAGCACCTAGCAGGTTCTAGGCCCTTCAGTGTGCCATTGTCCTACTACCTAGACCAAGTTAATAAATTCCCCTTCCTGTACCCATGCCATTGGTTATGTTCCTCTAGAGAATCTTGGGGAACACACAGCTCCTCTATAGTGTGCTCTTTGTACTGTAGTCTCTCTACCAACTGTGAACATTAGGTCATTTCCCTACACCTCACTAGAACCCAGGAGCAAGGAAGCTGTAGGTCTCTGTCACATGACACAGGAAGTGTCCCAAACTTCTCATGGAGTTTGGGATGGTGAAATCATCCTGGACCCTATCCCCACAGAAAATTAAGTGTGCCTATTTTTTATGAGCCTCGAGATACAAATAGTCTTCATTCTCTCAAAAGGTAGAAGACAATTTAATGACCCCCAAAATAATAGCAACAATAGGAAAGAGGATAAATGCAACCAGTAAGAAACATACTCACGATGATCTATATTGTAAATATATATGTATATTCATATCTCAGCAGGTCCTGCAGAGTTACGGATGAGCTCATTAAAACGCCTGTGTTTTTAGCAATGATGTTTATTGAAACCGTTTCATAACCATCCAAATTGGGGTTTGTTTTCAGCTATGATGCTGTGCTACCTGGAATATTCTGACCTGAATTATTTATGGGCCTAAGAATAGATTTCCCCCCACCCGACCCCCACTGGCTTCAAAGATAGATCTCAGGATGTGGAGAGCTGTGGTGAGCTCTTAGAGTGCTTACACGGCTTTCCTGGGTTTCCTTTACCTGCTAAGATTCATAGAGGCCCATGGAGGGCCAAGGGCAGAAGCTGACTTAGCCCCTCTGATGAGTTACTCAGCTTCATATGGACCCTACAACATGGATGATTCTCAATAAGTTTGTTAAATGAGTGACAGCTGGTGTTGCTGATGATGGGCTCTCATAGCAACCCCTAGGTAAATCATGAAGGAAGACTCCAGCCTTCTCTATGAAGGATAAGGTTGAAGCTCAAGTCGTCTAAGCTGACCTAAGCCTGCTAATTAACCTGAGATGTTCTGACACAAGTTCTCTGCTTCCAAGCTCCAGTCTTTGTACATGGCATCCTACAGGAACAAACACATACATGTTCTGGAAACTGCAGAAAGAAAGGAGCCCTGGAGCCCACTAAAGCAAGGGTGGAGAAGAAGCAGAATCCTTGAGGCCAGCCCGCAATGATGAGCTAATTATCCCGACTCTCCATCCATGTAAAGAACTCACCATGCACCAAAGCTATAGAAAACGCACAAGGTGTTTCAAACAAAAAAAAAAAAAAAACACTCACTATTAAATGCTAGTACTTAACAACCATGGAAGGGCTGGAGAAATGGTAGAATCAAGCCATAAGACCACTGAGCTCAGAAACACACCAATGAGCTGTGGCCTAGGTGTCTCACCACTACTTCCACAACTGCCTGGAAGTGTCCATGAAGTCCAGCTGCCACAGAGGTTTCTGAAAGTGCATTGTTACAGCCTTGCTGATTCTTCAAGCAAAGCTAGGCAGCAGGGAATCTCCCAGACCAGAAAGTCCTAATTTTGTCTGAGTGCATCTCACTGTCAGAAGCAACTTCACAAAGCCCAGGCTGGTGGGAGGCGGAGGAGAAGGACTTGGAAAGATGGTGTGTCTCAATTTCCAACCTCCATCCTTGGAAGGAAGGTGGGACGTCATCTCACAGAACCACCTGACCATATCCATCACAGGCGACAATCTCACCATCCTAGCTTGCCTTTCACAGAAACTTTCAGGAACCAGCCAACAGCAACACCACTGGATAGGGCTCACTGTCTCTCTTGTGAGCAAAACTGTTTCCTCTTCCTCAAAAGGAGAGAGTCAATGCCCCATAAGCCATTGAGAGATTGTCATTCACCTTCTACTTCTGCTCTGTGCCCACTTAAAACCTTGTAAATTGTGGAGACATCTTAAAACATAGAAGAAAGGAAGGCTCAGGGAAGGGAGAGGTATACTACTGCTCTGCTACAGAGGGAGAGAGAGAGAGAGAGAGAGAGAGAGAGAGAGAGAGAGAGAGAGGAGAGAAAGAGAAAGCTTGCAAAAAGCTTTTGTTTCATTGTCATAGGGATTCTTCACTCCTTAAAATTAAAACTGACAACTGAGCAGGTCAACGCCTCAGAGATGGTTTTACACCTACAAAGCAAAAGAGCAGAGTGGTGAGGCTGTGTGCCCTTTGGGACAGAGTCCTGGGCATAGAATAACATGCCGGGAGAGTATGAGGGCAGAAGAGAAACCTTTTCCTTTATTTCCCTGGAGACTGCAGTCAGAGCCAGGAATGAAAGGTGATGAGCCCAGGTGGCAGGTGGCAGATTAGCTTTGTTTCAGGAATCCAGCAGGACTAAGGGATTCACAGAGTGACACCCTGTAGGCAGTGACTAGTGCCAAATGTCAGCTAGAGTTTTTGCTATGTCAACAGCAGACTCTGGGGAAAAACTTGGAGCTGGGACACGAATAAATAAGGACTATAACCAAGGACTCCAGTGGGTGGGGCCTCCATGGCTCTCTCACTTAGAAAACTCAACATTCACCTGGAGGTCCATCAGGAACCACCCTCCCACTGGATACAGTCCCTTCCCACTCGATACAGTCCTTTTCTGAACCAGTCCCTCTGGTATAGGAAGTATATTTCCCGATTAAGGCTTTCCTGGCCAGTGCAGTCCCCTGAGACTCTCCATATGGGAACGGAAACCTCCCTGGAGCTGTGAGCTGAATGTCAGAAGTGTCCCATGCCCACCCAGCTGTCTACTCTCTAGTCCCTGGTCCCGTGGGACTCCAGTTGATCCAGGTTCTATTCAACATCTTCCCTAAGTCATCTCTGCACTGTCCCCACATGGATCGTATAAAACATACATGTGTAAAATGCAGCCAAGGACACACAGTTCCCTCCCAGGGCCTGGCTCCATTCACATCTCTACAGTTCTGTCTGTGTGGTGTTTCTCCTCCTCTCTTCCCTGAGTTCTTCTCTAAACTACATTTAACTGTTCTAAGAAACACAGCCAAGGGGCCAAGGAAATGGCTCATCTGGTAAGATACCTGTCACACAAGCCCTAGGACTGACCGGAGTTGGGATTCCCCAGAACCTACATAAAAACAAACTGCAGAGGGCAGTCTATAACACAAGTCCCAAGAGGACAGGGACAGGAGAGCAACAATCCTAGCCGAACCAGTGAGCTCCAGGCTCAGTGAGAGAGCCTGTCTCAACTAAGGTGTAGACAGCTGAAAGAAGATTTGCCACTGACCCTGGCCTCCACAAGCACATGTATGCATATACACACCGAATGCACCCTATACACACGAATACACATGCATACATACATACATACATACATACATACATACATACATACATACATAGAAAGAGAAAGGAGGAGGATGAGCCAGAAGCAGTGGTGAATCCCTGAAATCACATCACTGGAGAGCAGGGGAATTGCTGAGAGCTTGAGGCAATCTTGGGCTACATAATAAGTTCAAGGCTAGCCTGAGCTATATTACAAGACCCTGTCCCAAGAGACAAAAGGAATAGGGAAAAAAAGAGACCCATGCCCAAATCGACTTTGCTTCTTTTGCCAGCGTCAGGATGAGAACCAGTCTATGGCAGGCGAATTAGGCCACTACTTCATTAAGTAGAATTGGAATTCCAATTAAAGGAAGGAGCCATTCCAGACTTTATGAGGCTGCCTGGCAGTGGAGAGGAGTGTCTGACCCAATCTCAGATCCCAGAATGGCTACCTTAAGAGGGAAAGCAATTGCCTATCAGATTGGCCGTGGGTGAGAGGAAGCCATAAACTACAGGGAGACTGGCTCATTAAAATGGTAATGCTTCCATCCCCATTATGAGTGTGCTCCTGGACACCCTGAAAGTGAAACTTAGAGCAACCAGGAAGCCAAGCATTTCCTCCCCTCACTCAGACTAACTCTTGTCATTTTATGCATAGATACATAATGATGCCCCTAAAGCCAGACTCCACTCTTGAGTGTGTGCCACACGCCAGTCACCAGCCGGAAGACAGAGGACATGAGGTTATCAGGTAGGAACGTGGAGGAGGATCAACAGGCCTGACTCATACCAGCATCTCCCAATTCCTTTCAAACACCTAGAAATGCCTCAAGAAAACCCCATAATGTGGATGGGCTAAGGGTAGGGAAGCTGGAAGGGTGGGCAGCTAGTTGGTATGGAGGTATGGAGGGTCAGCTTCTGAAGGGTCAGCTACATTGCAGAGCTCCTGCAGAACCCAGTTGAGTCATGAGTTGTCATTGTCTTACAGGTCAACTTTCTGTCTGCCAATCTGTCATTCTAACTCTGTATCCTATAGTTGACCTCCTGAGAAGGCATGGTCTCAAGATTAGAGAGAATATGCATGGGACTGAGCAATAAATGTAGACCAGGAGAAATTGTAAATTCATCACACATACACACACATACACACACACACACACTAACCCCATTACCAAATTAATATCCAAAGGCAGAATTATGGTAGCCATTCTTGACCTCTTCAAATCTATCCTTTATTCATTCATTTAACAATTAATTGTTTATTGATCTCCTATTATGCGCCAGGCAGTGTGCAGAGAGCTGGCAATTTGATAGTGAAAAATTCTATCCACTCCACCCAAGGCTCTCACTGAAAAGTTCTTGGATTACGTTCTCTACAATCAGATTCTGAGATGAGAAATTTATGTGGAAGTTTTACATGGGAGAATTCTCAGGAGATCAGATGTTAGACACAGAATTGGAAAGACAAATTGGCAAGCAGAAAGCTGACCTGTCATGCAATTACAACTCACAACTCAGGTGGGTTCTACAAGGGCTCCCCAGCTTGGCTGGCCCTTCAGCACTGCCTGAAGTTGAGCCCCCGTCTCACCACAGCAGCCAGCTGCCTGTCATGCAAGCACTTGTAGAAAAGAATGTGACCTTGGACGAGGCAGTCCCTGTTTCTAAGGGCAAGTCCAGGAGAGGCCACACAAGGGGTATTTTTATAGCTGTGTCAGCTGTAAGAAGAGAATAGCATCTCTGCAGAAAGGCCCTGGCCAGCCAAAACTAGGCCGGTCCTCCTCTCTGTCCTCAGTGTGGTCCCACCCAAGGTGGCCTTCTCTTCTGGTCACTTATTTGTCCTGAAACCCTAAATCACTTGTGGAATAACATTTGATTTCCCAGGAAGAGACTGTGAAAATCTTCAAAAATCCCTATAATAATTTTCTTCCATAGCTCAGTGTAGTAAATCAAGCCTGTAATGCCAGCAACTTGGGAAGTGGATGCAGGAGAGTCAGAAATCCAAGATTATCCTTAGCTGCAGACACTCGTGGTCAGTCTGGGCTACAAGAGACTCTGTCTCAAGAATATTTTAAAGATGTATTTTAGTTTCTGTGTGTGTGTGTGTGTGTGTGTGTGTGTGTGTGTGTGTGTGTGTGTGCTCATGCGCATGTGGGACCATAAGGCCAGCAGGGCATCAGATACCCTGGAACTGAAGTTACAGGCAGTTGTGAGCCAACCAACTTGGACGCTGGAAACTGAACCTAGGGCCTTGGCAAGAGCAGCAAGTACTCACTGCTGAGCCATCTCTCCACCTCCAAAAGATATGCTAAAGTAAGAAGAAGAAAAGGTCATAAATGTGAGAGAAGGTAGGCGGGAGGGGACACAGAGGAGCTGGAGGGAAGAGAGCTGAGTGGAAAGAACATAAATACACAGTACTTATGGATGAAATTCTCAAAAGGAATAATTTTTTCTCATTTCCTTGATATTTATATATTTAATACCTTTATTCAAAATCCTCTAGATTTTCACTCTAAAACTAACTGGCCTGAGAAGTTAGTGCCTACCTTTCTATTCACTAGTTACTAGCTCAGCTCCAGGTGGTATTATTTTTAATTTCTAGATGTTAACAAGGTAGAGTCCAGAGACAAATACTGCTCAAAGGATCCCTCAGGGCCCAACGAGGCTTGAGGGTTCTTCAGTTCACTTAGATTTATTTATTTATTTATTTATTTATTTATTTATTTATTTATTATGTGTATGAGTACACTGTAGCTGTACAGATGGCCATGAGCCATCATATGGCTGCTGGGAATTTAACTCAGGATCCCTGCTCGCTCCAGCCCCCTCACTCCAGAATACACTGTAGCTGTCTTCAGACACACCAGAAGAGGGCGTCAGATCTCATTACAGATGGTTGTGAGCCACCATGTGGTTGCTGGGAAATGAACTCAGGACCTTCAGAAGAGCAGTCAGTGCTCTTACCGTTGAGCCATCTCACCAGCCCTCTTCAGCTCACTTAAAGTGTCACTGTGTTTGGGAAAAAATAGACAGCTGAATCATCTTTGATGTACACTAGAAGTTAGCTAAGCCTGTGCCCATAGCGATGGCATTGCACCAAGCTTGTGCCCATAGCGATGGCATCGCACCAAGCCTGTGCCCATGTGTTAACATCATCAGCACCAAGCCTATGCCCATGCAGTGACATCATCAGGACCAAGCCTGTGCCCATGCAGTGACATCATCAGCACCAAGCCTGTGCCCATGCAGTGACATCACCAGCACCAAGCCTGTGCCCATGCAGTGACATCATCAGCACCAAGCCTGTGCCCATGCAGTAACATCATCAGCACCAAGCCTGTGTCTATGCAGTGACATCAGCATCATGGCATCATCAGCACCATGATCTGCAGCAATATCATCACATTCAAAGTGGCAAGTTTGCTCCTACTTGGATGTGATACATTGAAATAACTTATATTTCACTTCCTGTTTTATTTTATTTTTGTTATTGTTTACTTCCGTTTCCCATTTGCTGTACATTTAGCAATATTAAAATAGGATTTTATACCTACATATACTTCAGAAAATTACAAAGGAAGTACTGCAATGAACATTGATAGACTGAGAATCTTGCACCAAAAGGTAAAGTTAGGGGGCCAGGAAGATGTCTCAGAGGGTAGAGGTGTTTGTTACCAAGCCTGACCACTTGAGCTTGATGCCTGGGACTCACAGAGAGGAAAGAGAGAACCCACTACACAGTGACACACACACACACACACACACACACACACACACACACACACACATTAAATAAATAATAAAAACATTTCTAAGAGGTGAAGCTGGAGGCTGTCATAAGCGACACAGGAGAAAGCATGAGACCATCTTCTCACTGTAGTTCTGCTGACCTGGTAAACCCATGCTTCTCACAGGCCTGATAGAGGACTAAAGAGATTCTCAAATGTGGAAGAGGTCTATAATATTTATAAAATTAAAAAAATTAGGGGCTGAGAAGATAGCTCAGTCAGTAAAGCCCTTGCTTTGCATGCTTAAGAACCTGAGTGTGAACCCCAAAACCCATGTTCAAGAAAGAAGAGGGGAGTGCGCGCACACACACACACACAAACACACACAGAGAGGAGAGAGAGAGAGAGAGAGAGAGAGAGAGAGAGAGAGAGAGAGAGAGAGAGAGATTTCCACCTCAAAAATATAATGTTGGAAAGAAAACAGAACATTCAAAATTCAACATCTTTCTGTGCTTCTGAAAAATGAAGTGAAGAGTACTGGGCACATTTGGTCGGGCTCAGTGCTGGGGTTTTCGACCACAGCACTGGTCATTGCTGAGGAAAGCCATGACTCCACACTAACTCAGGGTGAAAGGGGAACTAGTCCCAGTGTTTGGGGTCTTTTTAAAACTAGCATGTGTCAGGTGGCATTGTGTGGGTTCACGTGTACTATATGGTGTTCTGCATGGTATACATGTGTATACCCTATAGAACGCCGCTGTGGCTAATTAACAAACTCATCACATACTGTCAGGTGACCACAGTTACTCATGATTTATCTTATTATTGAAAAGTATGCAGAGATTGGGTTTCTTAGCTGCACTCCAAAAGACAGTAGACAAGGCCTGTGAGGGATACAGAGATTGGACACAGGTCCTTCAAGGCCGAGATCATCTACACTGTATACAGAGTGGGACAAATCCCAACCACAACATGGAATAATAGCAAAGCTTGTCTCTCCTCAGACTCATGGTAAAAAGCCTCCGTTAGGCCCCAAGCTGCAGTCTGGGGTTTCCACAGTTGCTGGGCACAGGTTTTCACTCTGTGTTAGTGAGAATCCCAAACCAGAGAGTTCAGAGGAGTTACATTTTAAAACTATTCATGAGGCATTGGAGAGACAGCTCAGTGAATAGGATACCCAAGGTGAGCAAAAGGCTGGAGTTCAGGTTCCCAGAATCCAAGAAAATGCCAAGTGGAACAGGCACAGTCCTGTAATTTCAGCACATGGGAGCCAGAGACAGGGGATCCCGGGAACAAACTGGACTAGATTACACTGGCTGTAATGGTGAGCTGTTGGTTCAGTTGTGAGGCCAACCCTGCCTCAGTGAGTGGATGGAGAACAACCAAAGAAGATTCCCAACATCAGCATGAAGCTTACACATACACACACACACACACACACACACACACACACACACACACACACACACACGAAGCCTCCACACATACCCAGGAGGAAAAAAGAAAAGAGACATGACTAACTTAGCTGGTTGGTAGCACAACACATCTAAAAAAATGTTTCACTTCAATACCAATTGAAATTGGTCTGCTTCAATATCAACGGCAGC
>JADRCD010232381.1:1900-22401 GCA_019843815.1 Montemys delectorum
CATCCAGAAAGAAAGCATGTAGAGAGAAAATAATTTCTATTACTTACTTAAATATTTCTAGGTTTCCCTCTAGCTGCTTTTAAATTAATGAATGACAGTCAAAATGCTTATTTTGTCCTAAGGAGAGAGTCTCAAAAGCCTACCATTTAACTCAGAATACCAATACTTTTTATTCATGACTGAATTACCAATGGTCTCAGAAGGTAGTCAAGAGACACTTTATAAGTAGACCACAATTACCTAATCCGATCACAAAAGCAGCTCAGAAGAAAGTTAAAAGTTCCTGATTACTTTGAAAGGTCATCATCATAATTATCATTTATCAAAAGCTCTGTATGGTTGTTTTGTTTGTTTTGTTTTGTTTCTGGCACCAACGATGTACTAGGCATTCGTGTTAATCCCCTACTAAACACTGTCTCTATTCATCAGAACAGCTCAGTAAGGTAGATAGTATTTGGTTCATTTCACAGGTATGAAAAACAAGATTAAGAAAAGATAACATCCCTACCTGGGCTTATGCAGTCATGAGCATTCGAAGTGTGAGAGAGGAACAGAACACCGTGGTTTCAGATTCACCTTTCTCTGAACTCTGTGACCCTCAATAACCACGAGTCCATATTTATAATACTATACCTCAGTTTGTTTTGTGGATTAAGTGAGTTAATGCTTGGCAACTCTTTAGAAAGCAAAAAACAGCTTGTCTTCATTTCCCTTCATGTATGAAGAATGTTTAGGTGGAAGCAACTCTGTGTGTTATATTTTTAGTATTTGCAAGAAGAGGAATCTCTCACTGCCGTGTTTAATGGTTTTTATAGTTCAGGCACTATAATTATCTTAAATATTTCTCTTAGAGGGATCTCATTCAGCTTGATAACAGCTGAAGAAGTTAGTAGTCAGCCCCCCTATCTTTCATTCTCAACAAGGGAATTCTTAAGTTGCTTATTTCCCAAAACACCTCATATTCACGCATCTGCTTCTCCCTGATGTCTCTGGTCCAGCCAGCATCACCTCTCATCTGCACCCAGCCACAGCTTCCAACTATGTGAGGACCTCTCTCTCCAGTTCTTTGGCTAGAGAGTAACCCTAGATTTAAACACTTCCATTACATGCCATGGCTTCTAAGACAGAAGCAAATGATTTAGACTGCTCTTTGATGTCTAGTGCAGTGTGACCTTTGCCTTACTCTCTATCTCCTCTACTCCATTCTCCCAATCCTCCAAGCAACCCAAATTTAGTTCCCAAACTCACCAGCTTTCTTGTCTGATTCTCTGAATTTGCTGTTTCCTGGTAAGGAGTAATCGTTTCTATCAGTTAAAACAATGATTCCTATATGGACATTCTAAAAAGTATCAAGACTGCTTTTAAATTATTTATGAGGTAAACAATAAGCTGGCACAATTAGTTAGGAAGAGGATTCAGACCTAGTTTTATACATAGAAAAACCACAGGGACCCACAAAAATTACTCTTACTAATAAATGGATTCATCGAGGTTACATCGATCTACAAAAATCTGCAAACACCATGTTTCCATATAATACCAGCAAACACTCCAACATGAAACTGAGTTTCCTTTAAAATAATATCAAAAAGAATAACATATATGTGAAAAACTTTAAGAAAAGAAATGCAGTGAGAGAGGGTGACAGAGATGTGGCCGGAAAGCAGAAGCAGGAGGGTCTTGAGGGAAGAGAACCACCTGGAGGAGAAACGGACACAGGAGAGGAAAGTAAGAGAAGGGAGTGACCTAAACAGATTATAAGGATGCATATGTATGAAGATGCTACAGTAAAATCCATCACTGTATATGCTGATCTAAAATTAATTTTAAAATGAAGTACACAATTTGTATACTGAAAACTAAAAAAAAATTTTTTTGAAAGAAAAGCTAAGTAAATATAAGTAAGTAAATATATGGACTTGAAGACAATATTATTAAAATAGTGGTGTTCTCCTAATCGTGCTACAAAAGCAGCACAATTATCAAATGCCAGATTTTATTTTATTTTCTTCAGAAACTGACAGACTCAGAATTTGTGGGGCTCCAGACTGACCCAAGACTTTCTCTGAGGACAAAGTTCCTGGCCCAGGAACAGACTTGGCACGGCTGGTTTGAGCCAGTGCCTCAGAGGGATTAAGGTTACCGTTCCTGGGGACCAGACTTCCCCCCAACCCTGGTTGTGGTTATCAGTCTTAGGCAGCTGTTTCTAAGGTGTCTTTTGCTGTCTTTGCTAATATGGTCTGACTTAGCTCTTGCCCTCTTTCCCCCGACCCCCACCCCTGTAAATAGTATAGAAGATGCTGAACTTCCTAATAAACTTGCTTAGCCCAAGTCATCAGCTTATGCAAGACCTGCTGGCCCCAGCTATTGCTTTTAGGTTCTTTATTTCTCATTTTCTCTATTTCTCAATCCCTGGCCCTCCCACTCAACACCTTCAGTGACATTTGGGACCCTTATTCTTGCTGTTTCAGAACAAAATCCACACAGAAACAGAGGGAACCAAGAACAAAAACAACGAAGTACCACAGAAAAGAGGAACAAAGCCAGAATACTCACCCTTCCGGATTTGGCAACTTACCACAAAGCTACGGTAATTGAGATGGTGTGGTGGTGGCATAAGGACCAAGATTTTAATCAATGGAACAGAATTAAGAGGTGCCTGGAAATCCTTACATTTATAGTACATATTGTTCCCTTTTTAAAGCACATATGTATATTTTAAACAAGTATGCAAGCCAACCAGAGGTATGGGGGGAGGAAGAGAGGCCTTTGAGGAATTGTTGCTGGAATATTTGGATATTCATATGCAAAAAAAATAACTCAATGGAGAATCCAAACATATGGTTTTTCTATTAATCCGGAAAGCTGAAATACATTTGTACACAGATGCAGAACTGTTCCCTCCAGACAAAACTTATTGGCCTTTCAACCTCACTGTGAGTTTCTACAATTCACAGGTTCCTAAAAAAAATTCTAAGACAATGGAAGGAGTGAGTCTTCATAGAACAGGAAAAGCTCAATAGATGCCCCAGTGTAAGGGAATAGAGGGCAGAATAGGGATAGGCAGAATAGAGGGATAACATTTGAAATAGAAATAAAGAAAATATCCAATAAAAAAAGAAAAAATATTATCCCCCACCCCAAAAAAAGAAAAAAGAAAAGCTAAAGAGAAATCAGAGGACAGTCGTTAATCTTTTGTTGGAAAAAAGTCTTTCATGGTTTTTCTCAACTCTCCTTTTGGAAGATTCTCCCCTACTCTGTCCCTAGCTTATTTCCACTCTGCAACTCTTAGCCTAAAAGGAAGTTCCTAGGGGTGGGGGGGGAGGGAGGGAGGGAGGGAGGGAGAGGGGAGAGGGGAGAGAGAGAGGGAGAGGGAGAGGAAGAGACAGAGATGGAAACAGAGAGAGATGGAAACAGAGACAAAGAGAGACATAATAGAGACAGAGACAAAAAGACAGAGAGATAAAGAAACAGAGAGAGACAGAGAAAGATGGAGACAGAGACAGAGAGAGGTGGAAGCAGAAAGAGACAGAAACAGAGACAGAGAGACAGACAGAGACAGAGAAACAAAAAGAGACCTGTCCTGACACAAAAATCCACATTAGGATTTTCTGTTATTCTCTTTCGATGCATCCTGGGCTTTTCCTTCCAACCACCCATCCTAGATTGTTATCTGAGAGTCTCGTATAACCATGTCTTAACCATCTAACTGTCATGAGAATGTTCGTCCGTTTCATCCACCACTAGATTCCAATTTTCTTGTTCTGGCCTCAATAACTATGTGTCAGTTTTAGTCAAACATCTAATCCATTCACTAATCAATAAACCAATAGACAGAGAGTACTACCTCAACATTAGATTCTGCATCGTGATTTGGAAGTAAGAATGAGTTTTACGTTTGGGTTTCATTTTTAAATTTTGCCTTAAGTTTAATATCCAAGCAACAACTTGTATACTTTTCTTAAAGACTTCCCACTTGGTGTTTTATTTTATTGTTAGCAAAGAGGGAGTTAGATTTTTCTAGTATTTTGACTAGCTCTTTCTCTGTAGGATTTAGATCTAGTTCTGTACGTAAGAAAATAAATAGCCATTGAAGATAATATCTATTATTTTTTAAATTCTGCATACAAATGTGCATAGAAGATTCACTAACCATAACCCCAAACTGAAAATAATACAATGTCTTTCAAAGAGTGGATATATGCACTATGATATTTATAAACAATTGCATCTATAAATCAAAAGGAAAATTAGTGGTGAGAAGTATGAATCAGCATGGCACATTGGAAAGACAGATCAGGCTTCCTGGACACCTTCATGTGCTGACATGAACTTAAGGCTTACAGGGAGGAGAGAGCTGTGCCTAAGTCAGCAGTATTAGGCAAATAGTGGTGGCTCGGAAATGTCACTCCTGTGGCTGAGGCCCTCCAGGAGGCAGCGCTGTGCCCTGAGGTGATCATTTCTCTATTACTATCATGAGATTGTTGCCCCACAACTGGGTAAGAGAACAGTCTTATCATGTGCTGCTGCATCTGAGCCCACTGTTCCTGGAATCCACAATGACTTGTAGTTTCAGGCAATTCCTTCTTTCCGGGGATCCAGCGCAGGATGTCGTAAACACTAACAATGAAATACTTTAGTCACACTTATCTTGACCTCTTCAGTCTTGAGGCAGGTTGAGAAAGGATAGGTCAGCTCAAAGCTAAACAACCTTATATCACTAGTGTGTAGAGGGATGCTCCTTAATTTATTGTTAAATTATTAATTTATAAGTATAATTATGTTATATAATTATATAATTAATAATAATTAAATTATTAACACAGCCTGCAAAGCCAAGAGGGAATCTAATCTAAGGTTGTAGGACAGTAAATCCAGATGCCAAATGGGACAGAGAGTCCAAGATTTATCCTGCTTTTAATTATCTATGAGATAGCTATAGGTCCAAGTGAAGAATCCAAGTTTTTCCCACAAGAGTAGCCCTGACATAAGCACTTAATAGATGTTCATAATGCTGATTATCAGACTTAGTGATTATATTACACTTAGTGATTATATAATACATAATAATATAATCAATTATAATAATATAATACATAATGTATAATGTGTAGTATGTGATTATATAATATATGATATATGATATATATGATATGTGATAGATAATACATAAAATATAAAACAGTATGTTATAATATATGTGTATTATATTATATAGTACACAATATACAATGACATGTGATATATAATATGTATGATATATAATATAAAATTTAATGTGTAATGTTTAATGTGTAATATGTGATATATAATGTATAATATATAGTAAATATATTATTTGGTAATTAATACTTTATTTACTAATAAAGGGTTGGGGTAGGTAGGTGGTTTGGAACGGAAAAGTGACTCTGAAGATAAAGATTAAGATAACAAAGTTTGCTGCACAGAGAATATTTTTCACATGGAAATTTACTTGCTTTCAAGAACCTGAGTGAAGGTCAGAATAATCTCTCGTGCACCTGTGATTTCTCTAAGTGCCTTTAATTCAAAACAATCTATATGCCTTGGCCCACATATTTTCATGTAATTTGTTCGTGACTTACAGAACTTGACTGTCCCTAAGAAGGACGCTGTGCTTGGTGAAGTGCTAAGTGGAGGAAGAGGAGGCCTTCACAGAGAGAAAGGGCAGCTCCCGGAGGCTGCAAGTCAATGCTGCCTTTGCTGTTGGGTTTCGGCTTGGGTTTTTATTCATTTGTTTGGTTTTCGGTTGCGACCCATTCGTAATAGGAGAGTAAGTCACCTCCAGTCATTTTGAGGGAACAGGATAGCATGTCTGAGTCCCTTGGGGAATGGCTTAGCCTCCCCCTGCCTCCCCTTCCCAGCTATTAGCAATTGATGCTATAGCTGTTAGAAGATTCCAGGAAGTTCCTGTTAGCAGACCCATCATTGTCCATCAAACCCATGCAGCACGACTCAAGGCTGCCCTCCTGCGAGCCATGCTTCATTACAATCAGTGGGAGGATTCGTTTCACTTACTGAAACAATCTTTGGCTTTGCTCATCTTCAGGCTCACCTTCCCCTCTCCAAAAAGAGAGCAGAGATACCCAGAATGACTGGGGTCAGCTTTCACGTGCCTCACCAGCTCACCTTTGAGCCCTCATCCCACAGTCTAGAGACCAGCAAACTTCTTGCCATCTGTTTGGGATTGAAACAGTCTTCAGAGCAGAGTCAACAGGATGAGCCATGAAGTCAAGCTCATGGGGCAGGAGGAGCCTGGACAGAGTCACACTGTTTGGAAGCCAAATTTTCTGAGATGGGTGAATCCCCACTTTTCCTCAACAGCCTCTACTGTGCTGACTTCTGTCTGGCTCCGAAGCTTTGCTCTGACACTCTGTCTTTCTGTCCTTGACTGGTGTCTTTGACTGCAACATTATCTACAGATATCTTATCTGCACATTGGAGAAGCAGAGGAGAGTCATGAGTAAAAGACATATTGGATCCAATCAGGTCACTGGACTCCAACAATTCAGACTGGAGCAGAGAGAACTGGATCCTGAAGCCAGGAGCAGCAAAGGACTTATGATGTGACCCACATTGTGAGTTTGGGGTGGCCATGAAATAATACACGGTATGTTAGATGCTCATCATTCTGCTCTTTGCAGAAGTCTGAACCCAAACCTTGGACTCTTACTGCTATGTATTTGCTTCTTGGGGTATCTGCCTTCTCCACAGTTGCCAAGTTTAACACCTATATGTGCTTTTCAGGGTATCTTTCAAACACTGTCCTTCTCTAAAACTCACCATCCACCTCCACCCACCTCAGCCTCCTGGGATACTTCTGCCCAAATTTACTTGGCCCCAATCCAGGTGTCTCCAAAGTTGTATCTACACAGGTACAGTCATCACGCTTCCCTCTTCCTCGGAAGGGAGGGAGCCAGTTCTCAAATGTATAGGTAATCAAGATGGCTCAGATGGCAGCTGGGACCTTGAAGAACCTTAAAGAGTCATAACATGAAGCATCATGGGAAAGGGCAAAGGAAGTCTCTGTAAGAAGGCCACAGCTTTCCTGAAGCCTGAAAGGTAAAGCCAGGCAGGGAATCTAGTAAAGGTGAAGGTCCTGGAGTTTACAGGATCCTGGGGTGCTCCTCAAATGACAAGAAGGCCAATGAGGCTGGAAAGCCAAGTGGTGTCAGCCAAGAGCTGTTGGCCGACTGAAGAGGGTCCTGATGAGGGACTCAGAAAGATCATTTTTGCTTCGGGATAGAGAATAGATTTGTGGGGAGTAAGACTAAAAGTAGGGAGATCAAATAGGAGACCATTGCTGTAGTGTAAGTGAAAGGAAGACGGCCGTAACATGGTGGCAGTGAAAATGGACAGGAGACAACTGATGACACTCTTTACAATGGACCAATTAATTGATGGGCACAGGCGTGCCAGGGAATTGAGAATGCTGTTCACTTGACATCTGCCTCTTGTTACCTGATATGACGTCTTATAAATCCCAACCCCAGATGAAGTTAAACCAGCCCCAGTCCTGTACAATGTTCCTCTCTGTGTGCCCAGGCTCCCCAGGAACTATGAATATTCTATATCAGGGACCTCCTCCCCTAAATCCTGCCCAACTGCCCAGGGGAAAGTACAGGTCATAAAATTCAGCCTTCAAACTGTTGGGTGCTTCTGTCTATGGCCTTGAGAAAAGCAGAATCAATAATCTAGTCATGTCTTTTTTAACAGTAGCAGTTTATGTCTTTTAAATTGGAAGGGTACTGATGCCAAAGTGTCGAGGAAGACAAATGCCAGAGTAAGGACAGGTTGGATGAACCAGGGACTCTGCTCTGCTCCTCTTTGGACTTCCGGAGGCACAAATCCAAGAAGCATGTCACAAATTTTGTGGGCAACCGAAGGAACAGGAAAGAAAAGATTGGTAGAAAGTTGATAGAGGTGATGCTAAGACCTGATGTGGGCCTGGCTCTGAGAAAGAACCCTGAGGCCCTTAAAGAGGACATCCTCTAACCAGCACATGTCCAGGTTCAGCCCTAGAGACCTCCCAGCCCATTTAACACTTGTAGCAACAGTCTCCCAATGCTATGAAGAAAGCCTGGTGACCCAAGATGCACATAGATCTCGTATGTGAATGTGCAACTGACTCCTTAAACAGTAAGGACCTTGAGAATGAATTATAGAGCTGTTGGAGTTTGGGTCTCCCACAATGTCTTTTATTTTTCTGAGGACTACTTTTGCTGCTTCTCATGGATAAAGCCCAAGGCAGAGCCCATGATTTTTCTAGTTGCTCTCAAATAACACTGACCAGTTCTCACCATGTGCTATCATTTCTTGACTCAAGACCTTTGCACACATGATTTCTCTTCCTTGTATTTCCCTTTTCCTTGTTTGTCAATTTAGCTAACATTGTCTATTTTTTATTATTAGATGCTATTCTTTATGTGAGCACAGATTTGTTTACATGAATCATTTCACATTTGTTTCAATGAGAAAAGGAATACTTATTTTTTTACTCCAAAGAGTATACTTGGTCCTAAACAGGATGACTAGCACATATAAGCAAGCCTTCAGTGAATTATATAGAGCATGGATGGATGAATGGATGGATGGATGGATGGATGGATGGATGGATGGATGATGAATGGATGGATGATGAATGAATGATGAATGAATGGATGGATGAATGGTGGATGGAGGATGGATGCATGGATGAATGATAGAGGGATAGATGAATGGATGATGGATAGAAATGGACTAGATCATGGACAGATGGGAGAAAAGATGGGTGGATATTCTAACAGGAAGATCTCATTGGTTTTTCCTTTTGCCTCAAGTTCTTGCCTAGCTTAGAATGGCACTGCTAATAATTTACCTTTATTGAAAAAATTTGTCCATTCTTTATTTATTTTTCATTGCTTAAATAATAAAAAATTCATTATTTAAATAATAAAATATAAGTCTATTTAAATATTTTGTTTATCATGAATTTGTAGAAATGATTTTGATACTTGAAAATTTTTGCATTTAATTATTTTGCAATATACTATTGCTCATCTTGATTACCAAATTGGTTTTATTTTGTTTTTTAGGATTTGTGGGGGGCTGAGGGTGGGATCCAACACTCCTAATTCACACCACACACTGGTTCTGACCTACCCAAAGTGAGGACTTAATGAATGGCATTAAACCAACTACTGCAGTATCAAGAACAAGCTATGATATCAGGACAACGACCGGCTTTAGAGAGAGGCATAATTGTCTTTACCTGCTGACCTCAGGGACTGATAAGGAGACAACAGGATCTTGGAACAGCAGGGAGTTCTGGGTACTTTCCAGGGCGGCAGGGTGTACAGACTTCTGAACACCTGTCTACTGTACAAAGTGATAGGCAGGGTGGCTTTTAGCTTGGGCGAAGCCTGCACGGAGAAGAGGGGAACTGGAAGTAGTGGGAGGGAGGGAAACAGAAAGAGAGAGGAGGATTCTGAGTTGGGTGTGTCTGGGTCCTGGAGAGTAGGAAATAGTCTCCCTCAAGAGAGACTCGGCCCAGGCAGTATGCTTCCGGGACTCTGTAAAGAATGTGGGTACCTTGATGGAGTTCAGCTCCTAATCTTCTCTTGCTCCTCAGCATTATCATGCAAAGGGGCCAACACGTGGATGCCTGAAATGAGAACTTCTAGTTTCTTTGGAAAGTCAGTTACGTCAAATGATGTTTTCCTGGGTCACACAGGTGAAAGGATGTCTTGCTAAAGCAGACATGTGAAAGAATGTTTACCTGAAGCAGACACAGGTGAAAGGATGTTTTGCTATAGCAACCACATAAAAGGACTCGTGATGAAGGAGTGTAAATATAACCCACAGACAGTGGGAGATGGAGCGGAGCGTTGGTTTGGTTTGCTCCACCTCACTACACTTCCCTAATGACACACATGTATTGGTTCACCTTACATAGTGTTCTTGAGCTGTGCTTGTGGACCGCCATTGAGAGAAACTCACCAAAGAAGAGCTTGTGAGGTTCCTGTGGCTTCTTCCTGCTTCAGCAGCCTCAGGCCTGTTGGTGAGCTTTGTAGATTTTTCAGGATTGGACTGCAGCTGCTGTTTTGTATTTGGTGTTTTCTACAGGACTAAACTGCTGACAAAGAAGGTTGAGCTCACCCCCAAAGAACTATAGCTAAACAGGTCCACTTCCCCCATATCCTAATAACTTTTCTCTTCCCCTACCTCTGGTGGGTGGTGGGCAAAAGGAGAGTTTAAACGTTTATTAAATTAGGCTGCAAAAAATTTATGCCTACAGTGACCTCTTCCATGGTGCCAGTTTCCATGACTACAACATTGATCTGAAGCAGGACCTGTGAAAGCATGAAAGCCTCTTTTCAAAATTATTAAGAATTTCAAGACTGGTTAACAACGATGTGAAACAGAGCAAGGCCTGTGTAGCAGGAACAGATGAGAGAAAAAATGGATGAATATTCTAACAGGAAGATCTCATTGGTTTTTCCTTTTGCCTCGAGTTCTTGCCTAGCTTAGAATGGCACTGCTAATAATTCACCTTTATTGAAAAATTTTGTCCATTATTTAAATTATTTATTTTTCACTGCTTAAATAATAAAAAGTTCATTATTTAAATAATAAAATATAAGTTTATTTAAATATTTTATTTATCATGAATTTGTAGAAATGACTTTGATATTTGAAATTTTTTTGCATTTAATTATTTTGCACTAATTAATAATTAATAATTGGTTTAATGTCATTTATTAAGTCCTCACTTTGGGTAGGTCAGAACCAGTGTGTGGTATGAATTAGTAGTGTTGGATCCCACCCCCAGTCCCCCACAAAATAATTAAATAATTATTAAATTATTATTGTTGTTATTATTGTTATTATTATTAATTATTAGTCATGTGCACCCAAATCCCTGTGATGACATCACAGCTGTAACCCAAGCTTAGGATGCATCAGGAGGGGAAACTGAGTTTCCTGTCTCTATCCCTCACCTCTGTTGAACTTTGGGGATTGCCTTGCCCTGAATTTTACCCTACACACCTTTCTCTCTGCTCTTACTCGTGCTCCTGAATTCTGTCCTCTTCTGAGATTTGCTCTGCCTTCCAACTGCCTAGATAGAACCCAAGGAGGTCATGGGACTCCAGGCCTCAGCATAGACTCAGTATCAGAGCCTCTCAGAACTAGCGAAGAGTCGGAGCCCTGAGCAGGGACCAGGGAAGAGTTCAGGAGTAGAAAATGGGGGCTCCTTGACTTTTAATATCATATGTCATACTCTGAAGACAACAGAGATTGCATGGGAGTGGAGAGTTCAAGATAAGAACTCCACAGAACTCTAGGTCAGCTTCATTGGTGCATCTGTAGGTTGACCAAGACACTGATGCTGTCACTAGACCTCACTGAGGTGATGTTGCTCTGTGTTTGTGACAATCAGAACAATTGCCCCCAAAGCATCTGCCAACATCCAACTCAGAAAGTGAGTCAGGCCACAGCCAAGAAGCAGCACTGCACCTGGCTACAGGACTATGGAGAGCAATGACTGCATGGGCAGAGTTCTCCTTGGAAAAGGGAATCCATCTCTCCAGAGTAAAGAGGGTATAAGAAGAAATACACATGTCCAGCACTTCACCAAACAGCTCTTGAAGAACTGTGATCATGTGAAGCATTAATTGCCTCTTAAACACTTATAAATGGAGGTTTAAACACACACACACATACACACACCACATACAACACACACACAACACACTTACCACACCACATACCATACACACACAGACACACACAAACCAGACATACACATCATATACATACACTACAGAGGTCGTTTGGTCACAAAGGCTACCCAGTTCTGGAAGCAGAGACTTCCCCCGTTCTCTTCATGTCCACCTGAACTCAAATAAAGTATCGTTACTAACATTTATGTGGTCCTGCTGTAGCAAGTTCTAGCTTAACTTAAAGCAGGAAGCAACTTCTTGAATGAGAAACTCCCTTTTGCCAACCTACAGATATGAGGAAACCATCTTCCATGGCCACAAACAATGATGATCAGTTCCCTGTGGCTGCAGAATAAATTACCCTGAAGTCAGATGGCTTAAAAGCAATGAACAAACCAGGCAGTGCAGGCCTTTAATCCCAGCACTTAGGAGGCAGAGGCAGACAGATGTCTGAATTCCAGGACAGCCTGGTCTACAGAATGAGTTCTAGGACAGCCAGGGCTACACAGAGAAACCCTATCTCAAAAAAAAAAAAAAAAAAAAAAAAAACCAACAAAAAAAAAGCAATGAACATCTACTGTTCTCAAAATTCTGTGGATTCCGTGGCTAGTTCTCCTCCTCTGGGCCAGCTTAGCCAATATGGGCCTTTGTCAGAGTCTCTTTAGATTTGTTTTGCTTCTAAGTAAAGCCTGAGCCCAGATTTACAGAGAGCAAGAGAAACAGAAAGATGACTGGATTAGCTCCATGACTCCTCTTCCCACTTAAAAAAAAAAATTTCATTTAAGAAATAGTATGTGTATTAAGATGGTCTATCCATGAAGTCATTCACCACCTGTTTCAATGAACAATGGTTCTGCTTGGAGGATGGCACAGACATTGGGTGCCGGTAAGAATCTAGTTCATTGGTTGTGATGATTTTGAAAAGCATTCATCTCAGAGAAAGAGTAACTTATAAAGTCCTCTTCTTCAAACTTGATACAAGAGTTACAAATATCAAGCAAAGCATTCAGTCTCACTCTTTGTTGTTCTCTTACAAGCCCCCTCCCAATTTGATTGTCTACATTTCTTTTGGGTATATGAATACTTTTGAAATATGTAAGCTGTTCTGAAAACCATAGTATAGTGTAAAAACATGAAATAAACAATACTACTAATAGAGAGGCTGAGATAGAAGCAAGATTTCAAGACCCTTATGTCATACACAGCAAGACACTGTCACAAACAAACAAGCTGAAAGTGTATATGGATTGTACAGTATTAGACCTATTTTTCCAATTACCAAATTAGACCACAGGAAGTCTGTATCCAAAAATCGTGCCTACAATTCATTCCTTGGTGCAGCAGAACTGTCACCTCTCAGCTTAGCTAAGATGGAGGTAAAATCCTTTGGTGATGTGAGGGTCATTGAAGTACAGCCTTATTACAATGAAATCCAATGTCTAAAAATTGTTCTTATTTTGGGCTTGTACCACAGGAAGAGCCAAGATTTTAAACTCTACTAAATACAAAACAAACAAACAAAAAGACTTTATATATCTATGTTCATTTAGGAAGATACTAGTAGTGATGTATTATTTTGAAATATACAGTTAATATGTTTGGAGTTATTTAAAATTTATATTGAGAAAAATGTATGTATTTTCAGTATTGCTGTAGACAAGCACCTACATAAGACTTTTAAACTGATTGTTGTTTTATATCAAACAACTTTTATAATACTCATTTTAATTGTTATAATATTTTATAAATTTTAAAGAATATGACAAAAAAAGATATTATAGGTATTGAAGGGAAACAAGAATGTGATTTAATTCTATTTACTTAACATATGTTTTTAAATGTTAACAAATTCAGATAAATTGAAATCATGTAACTTTTCTCATCATAATGCAATAAAATTTAAAAAAAAAGAAAGAAAGAAAACGTTTCTTATGCCATTGTCAGGCCACAGGCAGGGAAGAAACAGTGCTAGATGATTTCTGCTCACTAGGGTTTGCAGTAAGGACAAATGGGAAGTGGTATGGCCCAAAGCTTCCCCTTACCAGCCGTCCAATCTTCATAGGTCCAGGCCTGTTCCCGTCTCTACAGGATTCAGGGCAAGAATCCAAAAGGAGGCTCCCATGTTCAATGAAACTAACGCATGATTTAAAAGCAAAAAGGATTGCTTAATATCGAAACTACGATGTGTACGTCCTGATTTATGAGTTTTGCTGCAGAGATTGGAACACAGAAAGAAGAAGAGGAATGAGCAGAGAGCACGCCGGGGGACAAGCCTCCAGCATGCAAGGATAGATTGCACATCCGCCTTTTGGAGACTCTGGCAGCTTCTTGGACAATCTTCCCATTCCAGGTTTTCAGCTCCTCCCTACAGCCCAAAATGTAGCAATGTGTCCTCACTGCCCAGAAACCCTCTTGCCATCCATCAGGCATTTCTTTTGATGGTCATGGTTCAGGAGCTGTGGAAAAGTAGCTCCCTTTTCGTCCCAGGAGTATATGTATGAACACTGAGCCACGCCACGACTGCCCTGAGTGCTAGGTCCTTTGTACTCCTACATATTTGTTATGCCTGGACAGCAGTAGGATATAAGAAGGTCCCCCCAAAAGCTCATGATCAGGTTATGAGAGAACTTACCTTATTAGTCATTAAAGAATTCATAGATTAATGGACAATTAGGAGGATGGGGCTTAACTGGAAGGAGTGAGTCCTGGGGGGATGTGTTTGAAAAGCATAGTTTGTTCATAGAGAGAGATATGAGACCATTCCACCATGAAGTAAGATAGCCTCATGGCTAGTTTAGCTGCCATGATTGTCCCCCTCACCACAGACTCACAGGAATGAAGCCAGCTGACCATGAGCTAAAGACTATGAAACTGTGAGCCCTGCTTTAAGTTGCTTTCCTCAGATACTTTGTTATAACATCTAGCAGTATGTTTGTGATAGATGGAGTTCCCTAAAGCATTGCTGGGACAGGGCTGAAACTGCAGTCTCATAATGTCTACCCACTGAGGGATTGTCAAGCAAGACATTGCTTATGGTGGCACTGAACAAAATATCACTTCACTCACACAAAAAAAGAGACAGGAGGAACAAGTTCAGTAGTGAGCCTGGGTGCCTCATGGCCAATGGCCCCATCTATAAATAGATGGCGATGCTCTATTCTTATTAATAATAGACACAGCCATGGCATTGGCCAGGTACGATAAAACACAGGCATTTAGAAAGAACAAAAAACTAATTCTTCAGTCTGTGAGGCTCTTCACCTGTTGGTAAGGAAGGGTTTTAAAACCAACACCCTCATATGTGTCCACTGTACAGAGGTACAAAGCCTGCATGCATGTGGCTCCTTTGCCATAGGGTGTGATGATGGCCCAAGAGAGAAGGAGACTTTGTCTTAGCTTGGGACAATAATCTGAGCTCAAGGGAACTTTTCTCACCAGGATTTTTGACTTCACAGCTAAAAGAATTGTTTAGGCAATAATGTCACTATTTAATACAGATAATGGCTAATAGGAAGAATTCCTTTTTTTGTTGTTTTTTGTTTGTTGTTTGTTTGTTTTTGTTTTTTCGAGACAGGGTTTCTCTGTGTAGCCTTGGCTGTCCTGGAACTCACTCTGTAGACCAGGCTGGCCTCGAACTCAGAAATGTACCTGTCTCTGCCTCCCAAGTGCTGGGATTAAAGGCATGTGCCACCACCGCCCGGCTGGAAGAATTCTTGCTACATCATCTCAGAGCTTCTGGCTTGACTCACAGCATACTCCACCCTTCACAGGCATCTTAAGCATCTGTATAATTCCTGATTCATCCAAGGAGCCCTGGACCTGAGTTCATTCTGCCTGGAAACCCAAGAAACAGAAGCCTAAACCAGGAAGACCCAGTGCCAGCCAGCTCCTTTCCTTTGCAGGAAGCTGTACTTGTGACAGGCATTCTAGGGCTTAATGACAAATCAGGGACACAGACATCCAATGTATGGACCAACATGGAAGGAATGGGTGGTGAAACTGAAAATAATAAAAAATAATTGAAATACAAAAGGGCTAGAGAGAAGGCTCTGCACTTAAGCGCACTCATTGCTCTTGCAAGGGTCCTGGGTTCAGTTTCCAGTACCCATATACTGACTCAAAAACATCTGTAACTCTATTCCTAGGGGACCTAATGTCTTCTTCTGACCTCCACAGGCATCAGTCATATACACAGTTCATATACATATATACACACACATATAAATATATATATGCATATATATATATGTATGTATATATGTATATGTTACCATCTATATTATATCCAATCCTTCCCAAAGCCTCCATCAGGTTGAATGCATTAGTTCTGCCAGGTTCAGGAGAACACACATTGTGTCCTTGTCTGTCCACTGCCTCCTACTCAAGAACTCTAATCCAGCAGAATATATAAATATATATATATATATGCATATATATATATACATATATAATACAACACTAGTACACATAAATAAATCTATTTGTTTGGTTTTTGTTGTTATTTTTTCAATACAGGTTTTCTGTGGGTAACAGCCATGGCTTTCCTGGAATTCTCTTTGTAGACCAGGCTGGCCTAGAACTCCGAGAGATCTGCCTGCCTCTGCCTCCAGAGTGCTGAGATTAAAGGCATGTGCCACCATACCCAACTCAAAAAAAAATTTTTTTTGAAAAGAAAAATAATAGAAGAAAAATTCTAGATTAACTGCAGGTCTGAGAATGAAGGTGGGCTACTCAAGGCGGGGACATTTTCACTCATGTGCTCTGACCCTTGCCCTATACTCCTATGCAATGTTATAAGATAGTTTTCTGTGCAAGGTCACGTCATAGGATGTGGTAAGGGCTGTGTTGACAGGATATTTGGTATTTCTGTAAGGCAGAAGTTGTGGGGTGTGCTAGGCAGCATTATGAAACAATTGCAGTAAACAACTCACAGGAAATATGTACGATGTCTTCAAGTCCTGCAGTGTATGTTCTAAGGTCTCAGTGACAAACCAAAGTACAATTCCACCACAGTTTCCACCTGGGAAACCAATGGGTTTATATGGCCTACTTAGAAAGCATGGGGAAAGAGTTACTAGCAGGAGTGTGGTGACCCCAAGGCATCCACACTGGAAAGCCATACCCAGCATGGATGATGGCTTTCCCACAATCTCATAGATGGATTTCCCTTCCTCCAGTCTACAGAACTGCAAACAAATGGCTAAAGAAGTGTCTAGATACTCAAGTTGGGTGACCCTCCAGTCCACAGGCTCTTTCATGATAAAGTCTTGCAAGGAGGCACAGCTGATCTCACAAAGATGGCGGTAGTTAGGCTGGGAGGGCAGTACCTTGCCAGAGAGTGTTGGTAACTTAGCTGGTAATACAAATTTCAGAGTGGGAGCTTGTAGTTTAGGATTCTGGACATGCTCTTTTAAGCTGGCATGCTGTGTAATATCTCCAATCTCTAGCACACACAGGGAGCAAGAGCGATGTAGAATTAACCCTTCTCCTCCCAGTGGTCTATTTGTAGTTTTCTTGCTTGTGGCATTAGACTCTACCGGATTAGAGTTCTTGATTACTGACCAGTGGACAGGCAAGGACACAATGTGGGTTCCCCTGAACCTGGCAGAACTAATGCATTCAACCTGATGGAGGCTTTGGGAAGGATTGGACGTAATATAGATGGTAACATCCCAAAGGGAAGCAGGATGGGTTGTAATCATGAATCACCTCCCATTGAGACCACAGCCAGCGCCTAGGTCATCAGTCTTCTTAGACTCGGATGACCCTCCTAGAGATGTCTTGCCTAAGTCTGTACTTTCTAACTCAGGGCTTCTCTGATACTGAGATATAGAACCTCCAGGAACATACCCAACAGCCACGTGTGAATAAACCAGAAGTATGGAAAAATTAAGATGGGAAATCCGTTATCCTTCTCCATGTAACAGGCCACCTGAAGCACAGTGGTGTTGAACAATGGCTTCATCCTGTTCATCCCTTTGGTGGGGAAGAAGTTCCCACAAGTCACAGCAGGATGGACCTTGTCTCTGCTTCATGATTATTAGGTCCCTATTTAAGACATAAATAGTAAGAAATGACTCAAAATCCTGGCAGCTGGAGTCATCTAAACCAGGGCTGCCCAGTAAAACTTTAAGGCAAATTACACGTGGGATTTTTTTTTAATTTTATAGTAGTTTTATTGTTGGTTTGGTTTGGTTTGCTTTGGTTTGCTTTGGTTTGATTTGGTTTGGTTGAGACAAGGCCTCATGAATCCTGGGCTGGGCTGGAACTTGCTATATAGCAGAGGCTAGCCTTAAAATTTTGATCCTCCTGTCTCTACCTCCTGAGTGCTGCCATTACAGGCGTGGACCACCGTGTCAATTTTATGTGGTGCTGGATGTCAAGCCTGGGGCTTCCTGTATACTAGGCAAGCATCCTACCAATTGAGCTACATCAGCCCTCTCAGAGCTATAGAGTTTTAAAAGTAAAAAGAAACAGATGAAATTTATTTTAATAATATTGTACTTAATATAATGTATCCAAAATATTGCCACTTCAGTATATGATCAAAGCACAAAATTATTGAGAGGATTTTTTCTTTTCATTTTATGTGAGGTACTAAATCATTGACATCTTCATGAATGTGGTTCACACTTTCAGTGAAATTTGATCTAGACCACACCATTCAAAGTGCTCTGTAGCCACATATAGACTTATCATCAGAATGTTGGACTTGTAGACCTCACTCTTAATTTTAGAACATAGGTTGAGATGACTGGAAGGCCAAATTCATTTAGAACTACCATCTACCAATCATGTGACTTCTTCAAGCTAGGCAACTTCCTTGCCTAGTAAGAATGCATCAAGATTGAGTGACAGTGACAGAAACTGATGTTCCAAGGCTTTCTATGAATGAGCCTCAGAGGCCATGTGACATACTCTGACACTTAAACAGGTCATAAGTCTTCTCAATTTCAAAGGAAAAGACGCAAACTCTATTGCCCAACAAGAATTGTCTAAGAATCTTATTGTCTAAGAATTTGTAGCCATGTGTAAACTTTAAAAAAATATTCTATTTTTTTTAATTCTGTGTGTGTGTGTGTGTGTGTGTGTGTGTGCGTGCGCACACATACATGAGTGTAGGTACCCATGGAAACCAGAGGCATCAGATTCCCTGGAGCTGGAGTCACAGGCAGTTATGAACCACCCAATACAGATGCTGGGAATCTAAGGAGATTCCCACAAGGCAGTATGCCTCTCCTACCCATCGGCCATCTCCCTGGTTCCTGGAGCTATTCTTTTAAAGCACCACAAGAATAAAACCCAGGTGACGAATGCTTTCCCTTCACTCTCCCAGGTGAAACTTCACAATCCTCGTTTTAAAACCACAGCTAGGTGTGGTGGTCCATGAGTATAATCTCAGCACTTGGGTGGCTAATATCCAGAAAGAGAACAAGTTCAAGGCCAGTCTGATGCAAATCCCCACAACTGGTCCAGTCCTCCTTTCCTGCTCTCTGAAATACTTCCCACATAAATTAAGTGCACCTAACAGTTATTGTGCTCTGCTTTCAATGAAACCTTGAGTACAGAGAGCTAAGGTAACCACAGTGAGCCATGTGGGGGAGGCCAGTATTAAAGGCTTCAGAAGTCAAACATGTAGCATATTAGGTAATGTTGACTATATAGAGAAAATAGGTAGCTGGGTAGGAGAGCTGATATTTTAGATGGCTTGGCTAAGTAATGACTTACTAAAATAATATTGAGACAAGCAGGTAAGCAGGCAATGCCTGAGGATATATGAAAGAAAGCCAAGCAATATATCCAGGGAAAAGAGACTGGAGCCAGCCTGCATGACCAGGACACATTAACAGTTGGGGAGAGTAACAGACTGTGGAAAGAGACAAAACAGGGACCACTAGGGACATTAGCTTATCATAAGGACCATGCTTTACAATAATAAGGTTTAAATAACAATTTTTTATTTATTTTTATTTTATGTGCCTTGGTGCTTTGGCTGCATGTATGTCTGTATGAGTATGTCAGATCCCCTGGAATAGGAATTACAGACAGTTGTAACAAGCTGCCGTGTAGATGCCGGGAATTGAACTTGAGTCCTCTGAAAGAGCAGCCAGTGCTCTTCACTGCTGAGCACTCTCTCCAGCCTGGGCCCCCCCCCCCCCCCCCGCCCCCCCCCCCCGCAATGATGATGGTTTTGTTTTGTTTTGTGTTTTAAATCCATTGCAGGATTTTGAATAGGATTCACTTGATCAGTGACTTTTACAGGATCATCGTGGCTATAGTGCTGATCAATAAAGGAAGGAAAAGAGCTGGACACAAGCTGGGGGACTTTTGTAATAATGCTGATGCCAGACAAGAGTGGCTTATGCCAGGGAGAGGAAGAGGTAGTGCTGAGGAGTGTGGCATTATGATGCAATAAGAAATACATATCTCAAGGTTTTTTTAGGTTGTTAATCCACCATCTTCTCAGATTGTCAGCTCTCTGAATAAGACACAGTTTTAAAAACAATTCTTTTTTTAATTTATGTGCATGTATGTGGGGGGCAGGGATTCTGTGCCCATGCATGCAGTATCCATGGAGGCCAGAAGAGGGAGTCAGAGCCCCTGGAACCAGAGTTACAGGGAGTTCTGAGCCACCCAATGTGGGTGCTGAGAACTAATTCCAGTCCTCAGCAAACCCAGCAGGTACTCTTAGCAGCTGGGTCTCCTCTTGAACCCCATAAAACACAGACTTAATTCCTGTCTCATTGGAATCTGTACGTGACAGGAAGCAAAGCGCTCTGG